>JBCJKH010017026.1:0-21148 GCA_039877255.1 Loriculus beryllinus
TCGTGTGGGACAGTGTCGAACGCTTTGCACAAGTCCAGGTAGATGACATCAACTGCTCTACCCCTGTCCATCAGTTCTGTAGCCCCATTATAGAAGGCCACCAATGACAGGCTACCATAATAGCTCTGACATAGACAAGGACAAAATGCTATGGAACTGCACTGCAGAGATGAAATGTCTCATTGCAGCAAATCCAACCAAACAGCTAGCTGCCACTGAAAAGAGCAGCTCAAGTCTGCCTCAATTGGTACTGCTGCTCAATAAACCATTTAATAACTTCTCATTTTTTCAGTGAGGTTTGCCTTCCTCTAGTTCAGCTCACCATGGCCATCAGAAAAGTGGAAATGCATGGCCAAGGTTAAGGGAGAGATGGAGAACAACCTCACTTTTTTTCACTGGCAAACTGCTAGAGTTGTGTGGTTGCATTGCAAATCTGCGTGGCATAAGCAGTTCCCTTTGAATGCTCAGATCTGCCCCTGTGCCATTTTTGTGATAGCATGCATAGTCATACAGGTAAGGAGCTGTAGGAGCTGTGGGCAAATTTTTCAGATGATCCAAGGAGGTCTGTTCCTGAGCAAGTGTTGGAGATAGCCTGCTGCAAGCACTTTGCTGGACTAGATGACTTCTTGAAATGGGAGTTAAGACAAATTCAAGACTGAAGTAAGATGTCATTTCTTAGCAGTGGGAGGTAACTAAACACTGAAACAACTTAGCAGAGGAGGTGGTAGAGTCACGACTGCTTGGAGTCCTTAAGGCAAAATAAGATATTTCCCAGCAGGCATCAGTCCAGTCTTTAGTAAAACTATTGAAGGAGATTAGGTAAAATGATCACTAAGGTTGCTTGTAGCCTTCCAACCAAGAAGCCTTCTCATACAACTCTATGAATGCACCCCAACAGAGTGCTCGCTATGCTGTTTGAGTTTGGGAATTGAGGCTGGGCCTACAGTATCAAATTTATAATGTCCCTTCTGGAAGAAAGAGTGCCCTTGGATCCCAGGCACAAATTTGATCTAAATATTTATCATCTGCTAGCAGCAGATGGATTTTTAAAATAAATGGGAAAAAACAAACAAGCAAACAAACCAGCAACCAAACATATACTGCCTATAAATATTTACGTAATTTTCATGGGTAATGTCAGCTTTTGTGAGTGTCTCTTTAAAAGCACTTTGCTAAGTGCCATGACTTTAAAACTCAGAGATATCTAGCTGTGCATGCATAAATTTTCCTGGCAGACACAGTGGAAAAATAACTAATTGAAGATAGCATCAAAAAGGATTAAAAAAAAAATACCCAACTTTGTTTTCTTGACTACCTACTCTGTGCGTGCCTTTTGCTTAGCAGTATTATGTTTTACAATCCATGTTCCTGCTATCATGTGCTCACTATCGCTGTCATACCTTGGGAAAAAAAAATATGTTGATGAAATTCTAAAGTTTGCAACAATTACTCAAACCTTCAGGGACTGGATTTGAGTGACACTAAACAATTCACAAAATGCCAGGAACAACCATTCTGATATCAAGAAGCTATTAATTTTCAGTGTTTTCATAATTTCACAGGTGTCAAATCTTAATCCATTATGCCCAAGTATATTACGAAGCACAGTTCCTCGCTGACTTGCCATGGGCTAATTATTGATGGTTCACTACATTCTAATAAAACTTATATCTCATGTCTGTCAAATGGAAATGAAATAACAAGAAAGAAGTTGCCAAAATGACTACTTGAGATCCTTTAAAGAATACAAAAGAAGAGAAAGATGTTCTAATACCCTGTATCCCACAGGTCATTCCAAACACTGCCTCTTGAGCAACGTCTTTGTCTCGCCTCTTCAGTTTACCTTTTTCTTACTAATAAGCACCAGCCTTCATACAAACATCAACATGAATCTTCACATTATTTTGAAAGAATGCTATGTTTATGGATATATTAATCAGATATTTGAAAAGACAGCAATTCTGCAGTCAGTGCCTTGGGAATATACTTGACACCCAGTTACACTGGCACAGAATTTATGCTGTAGTCATGACTGTATCTCTAACCTGAAACATTGCTTTGTCTCACTGAAGGGGGAATGTAGGTCTCCTGATAAATGTACTGGAAGAGATATACTTTGTTCTTTGCCGTACTGCTCCTGCCTCCATGACCCTGCAGCAGATTCACAGTTTCTATAAAATTATGGTGGCTAAAACATTTTCCATCCTCTTCTTTCCTGCTCCTCTCTGTACTTATGGTCTTAATTAAGAAGTAAATAGAACAGTCTTAAGAAGCAGCTTTGTGTGATATCCAGTATTCCACAGCAACAACTCACAGCTTGAAATACACACTTAAAAGGCCATATTCTGTTTTTACCAAGAGGGAGGTAATTCCTGGCATAAGGCCATGTCTGACACCTGTATGTGGCAAATGCAAATGTTACTGCAGTTAAACCCTACAGGGGTAATGAACAAGAGGCCACGGACGAACAATTTCTCTCTCTGGATGCACACATATGGCTGGATGCAATATATGTGTGCAATCCTTCAGCCAGGTCTGAGCTAGTGTCACAGGCACTGTGTACGTACATGACCACAGTGCTGCAGCTAACCTAATTAGCACCATGTTCAACCTAATTAGCACCACCTACCAACAGGGTTAAGTACTTTGGGTACAGCAGCACTCACATGCAAGTCTACAGCTGCTGCTTCCTATTCCTTGATGAGTATATGCTAAGCCGTGTGCTCTGTTGCATGGTGTTGAGGTGCCCTCTGTCCTGTTTGGCTTTTTAAATGGCAAACACAGATAATTTGGTTTTAATGCTTCCAAGGCAATCTAAAGCTTTACTTACCACTGTTTTTTGCATAAATTTTATATTTAACTGAATAGGAAAAAAAATGCTTAGCATACAGAAATACTAGGATAAAATAAGTTTAGGATATGCCTCTACATGTGTCTAAAAAGAACTTAAACAATGAAAACAACTAGATGAAAAGAAATCCCTAAGTCTCTAAGCTCAGCTGCTCATGTAAGCGCTGGCTTTCTGCTATCTTGTCCCTGGGGGACTAATTTACAATTCTGTAAGATGTTACTGTAAACTGCTTAGTAGCAATGCTGTGTCCATTTGCACAAGCATGAATGATGATCCAAGGTGTGAAGCAACAGAAAATCAGCCTCTGGTATTTATATATGACCTTAGGGAAGTATATCTCCTTCAGAGCACAGCTTTGGGAATTTCTGTTTTCCAAAGAAGAGCTTCTTTGGCAGTTTAATCCCTTTTAGCTTCTCAAATAAACTGATAAGAGTATGCCCATTTCAGGCTAATACATGGACACACTAGTTGTAGTAATGAAATCCAAACTTCCTGCAAGCAACTAAACTGGGCATTATCAGCTGGCAGTTTACTCTGTGTGTCATGGTAGAAGAAATCTTGAGAGATCTGAAGGACACAGCAATTGCTTCAGGGAGGGTATTCCATATGTTGAGGGTGCCCAAAAGGACATCATTAACACAGCTACAAGAAAAGCAGATGGATTAGATACGGAGACTGAGAGGACAGCAGATGACAGGAAAAGGCAAAGTTGTTAAGTGTCACGGTGCAATTGAAAATGCAGCTGAACTGACAGAGTACCCAACTGCTGTTGAGTGGGAGGGCTCCATAGGCATTCAGCAGAACAGCCACAATAAACCCTTGGAAGTGATGAATGCTTCTGTGGCAGGTTAGCTACCACAACTGACCCCCTTGGGTGAGACAAGCACCAGTGATGGCACAAGGGAAGCACCAGGAACCAAGCCACAACGAGGGGTGAGGAAGGAGGCACAGCACTACCCTTTCAGCAGGAGCTAGCTATTAGCTTGGCTTAGCTCTAGCATCAAAATCAGGTCACAGCTCAACAGGCAGCAACACTGCTGCATAAACCAGCCTAAGTCATTGCTGTTCTGCAACCCTGCATCTCTCACCACTTGTCTCTATCCTAAACCAACCCTGCAGTTGCACCAGAAGAAGCGCTGCCTGTTAGACTGCATTGGAGAAATACGCTGGTTGAAAAATGTGCCTCTTCACGCTCCCCCATGTTGCTTTTCAGCCAAATCAGGTTCCTAATCTGGCTTATCACATAGCTGAGCAAAACAACTGTGCCAGCAAACTAGGAGGCATATCAAAGAGACAGGAGTGAAGGGCTGGGAGCAGACACTTAGGCCAGCAGAGCTGCAAAAAAATTGTCAAACTGCACTCTCATAGGGCTAGAGAGCTTGCAGAGACAAGGAAATCTATGGAGATACACTAAAGAGGTAAATACAAAAAGGAGGCACAAAAATAGACTGGGGAGGTAAGTGCAAAAATAGTGGTTCAAGAGAACTTTTTGACAGGTCAGGTCAGGTGTAGGGGAAAAAATGTCATAAGCAGGATGAGAAACAACAAAAGCCTTAGAAAGCATATCTGTGATGTGGAGAGAGATAAGAAGAGACTTTAGAGAAGGAAGCAAAATTCATGTATATCACGATAAACAGGTAAAAAAAGAGTGGAGTCAAAGACAACTCCCAGGTTATAGATCTGATTGACAGAAAGTAATTGTGTGCCTTCCAGGCAGGATCACAAAATACCTACCCAGGAAAAACAGGAGTCCTTGTGTGGATACGGCAGATGGAGTTTCAAGTCGGAACACTCTCTGAAACACTATACATTTCTTCAACAGGTGGAAGCTTTTAATTCTGAATGAGTTTTTTCAAATGAGCTTAAAAGCTAGCAAACATGTACTTCCTCATAATGGTAGAAGTGGGCAGTATTGACAGCAATGCCACAAAGGACAGGGACCAGTAATTTTTCAGATGTTCTGTAGAACTTCACACAGGAATCCAGAATGGGCCAAAGCCACACATTTAAGCCTTTATCTTTTTGAGGGGAGCAGGGGCATTCAGATTCAGAAGTCTTGACTCTACCTCCACTGAAATTTTGCTACAAGTACTACAAGTAGGAATGTTTACAAGCGAGTTTTGATGACAAATTATTACACCAAGCTGGAAAATAAGTCCACATTAGTCTACTTCAGTAACAGAATGAAAAAACAAGCATTCTCATTTTTTGGAGTTATACTGAACTTCTGGAGATATTTCCATGCAATCTTGTCTA
Organism: Loriculus beryllinus; assembly: GCA_039877255.1. Lineage (NCBI taxonomy): Eukaryota > Metazoa > Chordata > Aves > Psittaciformes > Psittacidae > Loriculus > Loriculus beryllinus. The sequence goes on from JBCJKH010017026.1 coordinate 5,108, forward strand.
CTTCAGTGCCATCCAGTGGAATTAATGTGAAATATCATGCCTACAATATTTCAGTGAGGGATATACAAAAATACCACAGCACACAAAGCAACTCTATATTTTCAGGAGGTGCTGTTCATACCAAGTAAATTGCAGGTTGTCAGGGATATTGGTATAACAATAATGAAAAATAGAACCATGACTTTCAATAGCAATAATTCAAATTAAATCTGACATTGCTGCCTGGAGTCTCAGGAAAGCTCCTTATATAATTTCTAAAATAGTTATTTGTGCCTGCAAAATATGTAGCACATACAAAATTCATACTGGCACAGCACGGTATAAAGATTTAATAGCATCCATTTCTGTAATGCACCTATCCACAACCCAAGCCAATAAAATATTAGTTGTAATTTTTCCTCTCCTCCAAGGCATGAATAGTTTGACTGCAAGAGCAGGAACATCAGATTTATAGGTGCTTACACTCTCAATAATACATGTATTTTTAAAACATATTCACACATATCTACATTGTATTACAGATGCATGTGTATGTAGACATTCACATGCACACATGTAAATAAATGTTCAGTATGTTACAGCTTCATAATAGATTCTTTTTTTCAGATAAGACCTCCTTGCCCTTTTAGTGCTTTCCTGAATCCTCTTGAATTACAATGAACTTATGCCAATATTTGCATTAAGATTCCTAAGGCTGTTTTCTTGCCTTTTCCAACTCCAGGGTAGAGCCGCCTGCCAAAGGCTGAACGCTTCCTACCTAAAAAACTCTTTAAAGGTGGCTTTCAAGAAGGATTTCTGAAAATAAATGGATCTCTACCTTTTGTTCCTTTACAACACACAGAAAAGACAAGAAAATATCTTATACTAAATTAGAAAAGCAGAATATTTTATTGTGTTACTTACCCTAGCAGATGCCTACTGCAATGGGGAAAAAAAAAAAACCACAAACCCACATTGAAATGCTAATGTCTCTATGCTCACAGTTTTAACTTTCTTTTCTCTAAGTCACTGTTCAAATCCCAGTGGTTCCTCTCTCAGTGCTCTCCTTCCCATCACAGCTTGTCCCTTTGCTCAGAGTCAGGACTTGATTCTGTTTGATTATGTCTGCTCTATCAATGTGCTTTCACTGCTCTGTTTTCCTCACTAGTTTCCACATCTATCCTCTCTCATTTGTCTTCGTCCTAAGCTCCTGGCATACAGTCCATTCCGATTCCTTTTCTATATGTATTTGTGCCCTCGCCTTGAACTCATTTCCTTCATTTCTCCTTGAGAATTTAATTTCCTTCCTCATCTGATCCCAGTATCCTATCCATACTACTCTCATGTTAAGCTTTTCCACCTCCTAGTAGTTTCAGTCTCACTACCTCTGAGGAGGTGTGAAACTGCCTCCATACTTACAGCTTCTTTCCTCTCAGTCAGGTCCTTGTTCCCTCACCACTCCTGTCAGACACGCCCAAGCACCTGTGAAGAGGAGAAAGCAATTTTTTGGGAGCATGGGGATGCTGTCCACAGCCTCACCCTCAATCCAGAGGTCTACCCCAGCCCATCGTGGCCAACAGAGGTCTCTTCTGGACTCTGCAGCCCACAGCCAGGGTAGACTTCACTGCTGCAGGAGCAAGGGTGGTGGGGAGACATTCCAAGTCGGGAATGTGGAAAATCAATTTCTTCAAAGGCTTATCAATTATGCTAAATGTAGTCAGAAGATCAGACACTCCCCTCCCAATTCAGTTTTTCATGACAAATTCCAAGACCGCTCTAGAGCATAAAGGCATTATAGCACTTCAAAGATAAGATCTCCACAATATTTCATTCTAAACAAAGCCCTTTTCCCCCCACCTTCGTTCTTAGATCATGTTCGGTAGCAGTTAAGTCATCCTGAACTTCCATCCTTGGCATGGAAAATTTCACACCAAGTCATGGCTGTTTAGCAAGTGGTATACTACCTAAAGCATAGTTTAGCAAACAAGATTTATGGTATGCTGCCTTTAGCTCTTAAAGGTTAAGTTAAAGCTTAACAAACTCATTTAAAAGAAAACAACTGACAAGCCTACGGTATGCAGTTATATATTTCAAGTATAACACATTACTAAATGCAGAATAGCATTTAAGCTAATAATAAAAGCACGTAAAAGTAAAGGAAAATTATTATCAACTAAGGTCATCATTTTACCTTTAGTTTTATCCACTGCGATTACGCAATATATTTTCATCAGTTGAGAAATCTCAGAAGTGTGGATGATTGTGTAATCCAGAGCTGCTTACAGCAGTGTGACAACAGCTGTGTAACTGCAGTGAAATAAAAACACAGATTTACTCTAACTGCCCTTCCACTGACAATCCTACGTACCCATTAATACTCCTGTAGCAAGTCTTCTATTCCAAGGATTACTGAACAGTAAGGACTGGCTACCTTGGCACATGCACACACGTCTCCCTTGAAGTGCTGTCCCCTGCCTAGCTAGGGGACCTTCAACAACCTGCTCTTCCCCATCCTTCTTCAAGTTGCATTCTAATGAACGTAAACCACATCTCTCAAGTGTTTTTTTATTACTTATAGCAGGGACCAACCTACAGAACGAGCTTAGAAGATTTATTGTGCCAGGCCAGTAAGATCCCACTGTAATTTCCTTTCTGTGGCAGTAACTCGGAGCTTTCTCTTTGCATTGCTGTGATGGTAAGGGCACTCTTCTCATATTAAGCTCAGTAAAGAGCATCACTATATATTAACCTTCACTGCACAGAACATAATTGAACTCAATGGGGCTACTGCCCTCTGCATTTCAGCGGGACTTGACTTTGACAAAATAATTCATTGGTTTACAAAGGCAGAAATAAACTTTATTATATAGGAAGTGCAGGTGCAATACTGTGATTATAGACACCAACATGATTCACCTTGAGATTTTACTTGTATTTTGCCAAAATAAACTACTATGAAGCCCCAAATGACTCCAAAAACACTACTATCAACGTGGCATTTAGAAGTTCCTTCCCTAGCGGGAACAAAACTATCTCTTTTCTTCCAAGGTTGAAAATTAAATGCACAGTATTAGCACCATCAATGAGGTGTTTAACTTAAAAATTGCCTTTCTGGGTGAGAATGAAAATGCTACTCGTTTCCTTTTTTAAAATTAACAGCAGTGTTTTCATCCCTTTTCTACCACACACACTTGTATAATCAACCCAAGGCACAGTAGGTCCCTGGTGCTCAGAGAGCATCTCAGGTATACACACCTATGTTTGTGTGTGTGTGCATGTGTGTGACATATCCCATGCTCCAGGGCCAGGATTTAGCCTGTCTCCAGAATGATTCACACAGACAGTAATAAAGTACAAAGAGTATGTCTGGAAAAAAACAGGAAGTAAAGCCAAAAAGCTAGACTTTGGCTTAAGCCATCTTTGGACCAACAACAAGGCTACATTGATACAGAAGGAGCATTAGAGAAAAATAACCAAAAATTAACAGCAGTAAGATGCCAGTAAGGTACCAGGCCATAGAAATTGCTCACTACAGCCAAACCCTGTGGTGAGCTATTCCAAAAATATGCAGGACTGTCCTCTGACTTTTCTCCACAGTCAGCTATATATGTGCCCAGACGTGTGGTCAGGGGGCAAACAAACGAAATGGCTCTTGGTTAATTTGCCCTCTAAAACTGGGCAAAAAAAAGGACTAATCAGTCCTTGAGCCACTCTAAGACCAGATAATGTACTAGACTCTGAAGCTGTGCTGAGTCTCCAGCACTCCCTAGAATGATGCTTTTGGAGGAGTCAAGGACTCCCAGATGAGTCCATACAACCTTATGCACGTGGGCTGACTGCAAGTAGACACAAGCCTCTGAGATGTGGAGGTCTGCCTTGGATGTTTGACATAAGGAACTGTCATTCACCCAGCAGCACCAAAATATGACTTTCAGAAGTCCCTCTTAGTACACACGATGCCCTTACCACCCTCCACAGTCTAACCCTTTCCAACTCCTACTCTTACCAGGTACATGAGCAGCTTGACATGGACGAGTCCTTAGTCACTACTTCACTTGACAGCTCAACCTGATGTACAGCTACTCAGGCCTGGCTGAGTTCCTGTCTATGAGGGGTACATCTCAAGCCTGGGCCAAGTCCCAGCTGGCTCTGCTAGAAAGCAAGCTGGTTCACTGAACGGGCTGGCAGCACAAGTAATCTCAGCTCCACCACAAACTCAAACCAGCTGAGTTTGTTTGCCAGGGATTCCCTTCACCCTTTGTTTCCAGGGCCTGCGCTGACTGCAAAGTCAAGAATCTTCACAGAGGCAGAGGTCCGTGAAGAAGGTCAAGATCTATCACAGAGCCAGAGGTCTACAAGACAGGCCCACCTTGTTTCTAAATGGAAAGCTTAGTGTGACAGACCATGACAGACAGAGCCACATGCAGGACTGATATGACTAATGCCTGAAAACAGAGGGGCAACACTACACTGGTGGTGAGCACAGTGCTTCTAAACCTGCTGACACTGTTTCTAAACAAACCCAAGACTCATACAGCACAGTACAAGCTTTCTGCCTCCTTCTTCCTCTACGCGCTAACACAAAACAATAGTGAGTCCGTTGGGCCCATCCCACTCATTAATGTCAGCTTGCACTCTGTCATTGGGTTATTCTTACCAACCCACAAGTTAACATCCTGTGGGCCAACCAAGAAAGCAAAGCAAAAACACTTCCACTCTAACAACAGATACAGAACAAAAGTGCGTTGGACTCTTTTTTTCTGACTTAGCTTCCTTACTCAGTTTTGCACCATAAAGGTACTACAAGTTAAACCACTGCATAGCAATTTCCACAGAGTAAGACATTAAAGTCACTTAAGGAGAAACACTCGTTCCTTAAATTAGTTAAATTTAATTCCTTAAATGTAAATACATGAGTTAAATTTAATTCCTTACATGTAAATACCTTACAGTTCACTCCACAATGGCATGTGGGTGTTAAAAACCCAAAGCTTCAGCAAACACAGACTCCTAATTCGGGTGGTGAGAGAGGAAATCTTACAGCTCTCCCGGGACAGCCCTCTGGAACTGCACTAAGCGAGCACTGTCCGCAGATTGTGGTAATTTCAGTGTGCTCATTACTTTTGCACACAGAATTCTTCGCGCGGTTTTGAATCAAATCCTGGGGTAAGTTTTGCAACATGAGGACGGCGGCATGAGCAATGATCGGAACACCTTGTAGCCAGCAGCCCGCACAACGCCTCGTTTAACGTTTCCTCCAATACACTACCACAACCCACTTCCTCACCACTACCTTCCCCTCACACGCCAAGGAGGCAAGCCACGAACTGATCCCGTGAGCTCCGACCTCGACAAGGCTGGAATGACTCTGTAAGCACAACTTCCACCCGTGCTGTGCCCAGGCAGAATACAGTGCGGGTAACCGTGCCCGTACCACCTCTTTTCCCCAAACTCTGAGGGAAGGACGGGGGAACACGCAGTGTGTCGCAGGCTCAAGGGCCGGGCCCTGGAAGCTTCCACTGCTCCAGGTACGAGCCTGAACGGAACAAGCTCTGTGGCACCCACCGTGCGACACACCTCCGTGCTCGGCTCCAGCCCACCCCAAGGCACGCCGCACTCAGAGGCCCGCAGGGGCCCGCCCCCTCGGCCCCGATGCTCCGCCCCCTACCCCTATGCCCCGCCCCCTCGGCCCCGATGCCCCGCCCACGCTCGCGGTACCGCCATTACGGTTGGCGTCCCCTCCCGTTCGCGCGCCGCAAAGCATCCTGGGCCGGCGGGGAGGGGGGGGAAGGGGCAAGAGGAGGGGAGCGCGCACGTCGCGCCGGCTCTGAGGTCATCCCGCGCGGCCGGAAGGAGCGGGGCGGCGGTTCCCGTTGCGCGCCGCGGGGGGTGGGCCGAGGAGGGCCCCGCGCGCGGAGCCCGGCGGCCATGGCGGCGGTGAAGGCGGCGGGTGAGCCCCTGGGCCGGACGGCGGAGGAGGTGGCCTGGGCAGAGGCGTTGCGCGGGGCCTGCGAGCCCGAGCACCACTGGCGGCACCGCCGCGAGTTCCTGCTGCGCAACGTCGGGGAGCTGCCGGCGGCGGGCAGCGCCCAGCTGCAGCGCCTGGTGTCCCTGTCCATGGTGTGGGCCAACCACGTCTTCCTGGGCTGCCGGTGAGTGCGGCCGCGCGGCGGGACCCGCGGGCGGCCGGGGCGGGAGCGGCCGGGATTCACCTCTCCCCTCTTCTCCTTGCCCCTTGTCGCCCTTCTAGGTACCCGCCGCAGGTCATGGAGAAGGCGTTGGAAATGGCCGAAGGCATCCAAGTGACCGGCGCGCCTGTCCGCACCACGAGAGATGAACTGGTTGCCAAGGTGAAGAAAAGAGGCATATCAAGTAGCAATGGTTAGCAGATCATAGCTGTGACAATACATAGGAGTATAGAAAATGCGTGTTTTTGAATGTTCTCGGTTTACCTCGGGCCTAGAAAGAAGTCGAAATAATTTACTTTTTAAGCTCCTCGTTAATAGTTGCTCCTCTCTGTGCTATTTTCGCTTCATACAATACCTGTATGTAAAATGGATGTAATGCATTTATATTCCTTTACTAACGTAGAGCTCTTGTTTTGATTTCTTTATACTGGTACACTTTAAGCTGATTATTTCTGTAATGCCATCTAGACTGTTGTACTCCGGCTTAAATACATTTGTGTTACTTTGCCTTTAGCACTAGTCAAACATTGCAGCTTTGGGCAAAGCCTGGTTTCTTAAGGAAATTCTCGAAGTGCATTTTAAAGTAAAGCTATTCTAAAGATGTTTGTTATATTAGTATGCAAAATACCTGTTGTTGTTAGGTCAGGTAGTTTATTTAATCTACTTTGATAATTTTTCGGTTTGGACTTTCAGAACAGAAATACATATTTGCCTGCCAGTCCCAAACCAAAACATGAAATCTTGCACCCGAGTTGTTTTTTGGTTTTGTTTTTTAAACACTAAAATATTCTGAAATATTAGGTTAAAACTTGAAAACACAGTTCAAATTTTATTCCTGATAGATACCTTTTAAATTCGCAAAGATTATTGCTACAAGTTTTTAGAAAATAGATAAATTGTCTCTAGATATTTTATAGTGCAGAAATTGAAGAGTGTAACGTACTTTACTTGTTTTGCAGAAGGGATAGAGGTTCCCTCCAAGAAGCGAGCTGTTGAGAAAAGCAGAGATTCTAAGGATACCGGAAAGGATATGGAGAAAAGCAGAGATTCTAAGGATACTGGAAAGGATATGGAGAAAAGCAGAGATTCTAAGGATACCGGGAAGGATGTGGAGAAAAGCAGAGATTCTAAGGATACCGGGAAGGATGTGAAAACAACCAAGGCAGAAGCTCCGAAAGAAACAGAGAGCACACTGCCTAAAGAGCAGGAAAAAGATACTAGCAAAGATCCAGAAATCTCCCAGTCAACTTGCAGTTCAAATCAAGAAACAGTCACAGCATCAGACGTAAAAACAGAAGAAAAACCTGCTAATGCTGAAAATACTACTGAGCAAAGCCCACCTTCATCGGAAAAAGAGTCAGGAGAGAAGCCTTGCTCAAATCCACCCAAGGAAAACAAGTGTGAAGATGTGCCATCGCCTGAAGAGAAAACTCCAGTAAGTGTAGTGACAGCGTCTGCCAATGGCTCCCTGCAGGCAGAGGCGGTGCCAGCGGTGGTACCACTCCCTGCCAAGAGCACGCCCCAGGCAGAGGTGGTGCCCGCAGCCGTGCCAGCAGCTGCCAGTAGCACCCCGCAGGCAGCAGCGGTGCCAGCAGCAGTTCTCCCAGCTGCCAAGAGCACCCCTCAGGCAGTGGCGGTGCCACTGACCACCAAGAGCACCCCGCAGGCAGCAGCAGTACCACTGGCTGCCAAGAGCACCCCACAAACAAGTGCTACATTGCTGTCTTCCAAAACCCAAGCAAGCACTGCAGCATCAGTGTCCAAGAGCAGCACGCAGGTGGGCACCTCGCTGCTGCTGGCCCCAAAGAGTGGCACTCAGGTAGGCACCTCACTGCTGCTGGCGTCCAAGGGCACAAAGGTAGGCTCCTCGCTCCTGGCCTCCAAGAGCAGTGCTGAAGTGGCTGCCTCGTTGCTGGCCGCTCGGAGTGGCGCCCAGCAGGGATCTTCACTGCTGACTTCCAAGAGCAGCGCTCAGGTGGCTGCATCGCTGCTGGCTGCTCGGAGCGGCGCTCAGCAGGGTCCCTCGCCACTGGCCTCCCGGGGTGGAGCTCAGGCAGGTGCTTCCCTGCTGGCCTCTAAGGGTGGCACACAGACAGGTACCCCACAGCTTGCCTCCAAGAGTGGATCGCAGGCAGGCGAAAGCCCTGCTAAGGCTTTGCGCAAACCGTTGACCAGTGACGATGTGAAGGAAAGACAACCTTTTTTCAACAGACTGTACAAAGCTGTAGCCTGGAAACTGGTTGCTGTTGGAGGCTTCAGTCCCAACGTAAATCACGTGGAACTTCTAAACTCATCTATTCAGTCTGTAAAAGCTACTTTAGACGTTGCTTTTGTTCCCCTGAAGGAACTTGCAGACTTGCCTCAAAATAAAAGCTCTCTGGAAAACATAGTCTGTGAACTGAGGTGCAAGTCTGTCTACTTGGGTACTGGCTGTGGTAAAAGTATGGAAAATGCCAAAGCGGTTGCTTCAAGAGAAGCTTTGAAGCTGTTCCTCAAGAAGAGAGTTATTGTGAAGATCTGTAAAAGAAAATACAAAGGTAGTGAAATTGAAGATTTGGTACTTCTGGACGAAGAATCAAAACCTTCGAATTTACCTCCAGCTTTAAGAAATCCTCGTGAGATCTTGTAGGGAGCTTCGCTGTTTGTACTGTGTATAATATTTCAACACAAGGACTGAAGGTTAATTTTGTACTTTGAAAATGTAGGCTTCCAGATATTTTGTATTTCTTTCTCAGTTTTGCAAGACAATGATAGTCCCCTCACTTAGTAGCAATTGTATAAAACTTGTTAGAGATGACAGGTGCGCATTTAAAGGTATGCCTTAATATATAGCACACTAGTGTGCTGGTTTGTTTGCAAAATAGTCTACCTAATTCTTCTATTTTTAATTAAATGATTAAGGTACAATTTGCTGTTTAAAACCTGACAGTTTTGTAATTCTTACGATTTGATGGCAGTGTGCTCAATTGTCTATCATGTCTTTTTTAGCCACGTAGGAGTGTGTATATAGGGACCATAATACTTGAAAGTTGTTAGAAAACTTCAGTCAAAAAGTTGAACTCCTCTGTTTCAGGCTTGTTGCTCATAACGTTCACTGTTGTGCATACTAGGAGAGAAAATAGTTGGTTCACTTATTTTTATGGGATGTTTTTGTAATGCTCACAATATAAATGACACCCTAATCCCATTTAACATTACACTGGCAAATTACCAATTGACAGTCAAGTCTGAGCTACATCAGCCAGCAGAACTCTGTAAGCAAGTTTAATTTATATTGTGAAATAGCACTTGCTGATTTTTCTTGAAATAAACATGGATTTCTATACTAAGCATATTTTGACTGCTCCTAGAACCTCTGGGATGTGCTTTTATAGTACTTTGGTTGTGGCTATTGACTATTCCAGCCATTTCAATAACTTTGCAACACCTGAATAAAAGCTTTACTTTGAGTGGCCTCAGGGTGTAATCCCACAAAGATGACTTGTTTTCTTTGGACTCATGGCTGCAATATTGTAAAACTGATGGTGGACCTATAGGATACCTATCTCTACTTTTGTAATGCCAAGATAAACAAAATGAAGATGCTGCTGTCTGCTAGAGACAGCACATTGTGAAGCATTCACACTAACCGAGCCCTCCTTTGCCATGTTTTTACACTATGTATGGAGTGGTTTGGAGCAAAGAAAGTGGGTGGTTACCTTTTATTTTCAGTGTTACTGAAATACCTGCACAAACTGCATGTTTTGATATATCGGATAATGACATGTAATTGTAAAAACATAATGTCTTCAGTGCTATTTTGACTTGATCTTGTCTGATGACAGTAGTTAGCGTTATTTAGTGGTGACCTTACACTTGGCTGACAGATCCATTGATTGGGTACTGCAGGAGTGAATACAAATTCCTGGGGTCTCTGTAGTAGATGTGTCCACTGAAAGACTTAAGTTTCTTCTGTGACTCTGGGACTGAACCACAGCAGCATGGTTACACTGTACCCCTACACGATTCTGAACAGTGGTGGCTGTCCAGCTCGTAGCACCTCAAGTCTGCCAGGCATGTGTGCTTCCTGAGGGCCTGTTCAGAACTTCCTCCACCTGACCTCTGTGCTTTTGCGCTCTTGAGGTTTCTTGGGCATTCATTCCTCCTCAGTGTTTCTGGAGCATGACCTGACATTCAGAAAGCAACTTGTTAAATTGTGTTAAACCCCAATGCAGCACGAGGTTTGGCCTGTACTCCTGGTGCAGAGCAAGTTCTGCGCTGTGTTTGAGAGTTGTGGTATTCATGCCAGGAAGCGCAGTATCTCCTTTCATATCCTCACTGTTCAGGTGGAGACGCAGAGTGAGCAGTTTTGGGGGGCAGGAATTGCCTGTGCCTGCTCAAGTAAACAACAGCTTTTCTAGCTGCAATGTTGCAATGTGAAAACCTGTGTTTGCTGTCTGTAAAGTGAAGCGCACAGCGTTTACAGAGCTCGGGGGGGTTGCAGGGTAACTGTTCTGAAAGGCTGAGTGTTAGATGTTTTTTTATAAAGTCCTGACTTGAGCTTACCTTTTTTAAAGAATTTTGAATGTTATTCCTCTTTGATGTTTGGTTGTGATTCATTAAAGGATGAGTCTGTAGTTACTCTTAATAGAAACTGACAGTTGAAGTGTGCTCTTTATTTCATATTCTGCATGGAAGGCAGCCCAACAAGGAGATTCTGACATACAAGTAAATAAGCATTAAGTATTTTAATGGTAATTATGAACATTTCATTAACTCTCGAGGAAGAGGGAAAGAATTTTGAAGACCTTTCCGTGGCAAGAGGTATTTGCGCAGTCCTGGTCAGTTCTAAAACCTCTAGCTCTCCCTGCCAGGTGCTGTGCTGGCCTCTAGCAGCAATTGTCAGACCTTGCTGAGGAGGAGCGGCCAGAACAAATGCACTAACGTGTGAGTGCGCAGCTGTCTTTGGGACAAACGGGACCATGCAACCGAAAGAAAAACCGACCCTGTTTTCTCTGCGGCAGTGCGGGAAGCTGCAGTCACGGCAGATGGCTCCCGTTTGCTCCAAGGCACAGCTGGGGCGCGCTGTCGGTACCGGGGGGGGCCATCGCTATAGCCCGTGTTTCCCAGCACAGGACAATGGGGTGGTGCGGTTCGCGGGCCACAAGGCGGCGCTGGAGCGCCTCCTCCCCGGCGCGGCTACCCACCTGCGCAGGCGCTGCCGGCGCCCTGCAGCCACTCGCGCTGCCCGCCTCGGGGCGGGGCCGCGGCGCTCGATTTGCTTAATGTATTCCCGGCGCGGCGCGGTGCGGTGCGGTCGGTCAGCGCCACCGGCACCGCGGGCACCCGGCAGCGCGCCACGGGCCGGCAGGGCGGTCGCCTGCCTGAGCATCGGTTGCGGAGACCGGCACAGACATAAACAGGGCGGTAAACAAACTCACGCTAACCTAGGTGTTTTCCCGATCTCCGGGTCATATAAGGCCGCGACTGCCCAAACAGAATGCCGGGATGCTCTGAAGACCTGCTCGCTAGGCCACGCACGGAGGACGCTCGTTCCTCACGGGCCCCGGCCCGCCTAGGGGAAAGTCCCCGGACCGCCGGCAGAGAGTGCCGGGCGCTACCGCGCCCCCGCCCGCCCCCAACATCACCGTGTCACCGCGGAGACGCCCCCGGGCCGAGCGGGTGAGCGCGGGGCGGGCTCTCGTCACGGCCACAGACACGCAGGTAGTGCGCAGGCGCACCAACAAAACGGGGCTCACTCTCAGGCCATCCCCTTTTACCGGTGGCGGGGCGGTGTGCGGAAGTGCCTTAGAGGAACAGCAAGGCAGGCGTTTCGTTTGCGCCGGTTCTCCGGCAGCGGCTACTGCACCCTTCATCTGCTAACGTCTAGACTCCCTGCCCGAAGAGGGTTGCCTTCCTGCCCTGTCCGGGAAGAAGCCAGAGGGCACATTTGTTTGTTTGCACCACGCAGAAGTAAAACGTCAAACACCGGAAAATCTGAGCACAAAGCCTGACAGTGCACAGACATCACTTCTCAGCACAGCGGCCTCTCATGCAGTCTGCGGTGCAGGGTTCACCTCTCCTGTACTCCTCAGAGGAGGCTGGTGCTACCAGGTGGCACCAGTGTCATCTGCCCACTCAAGAGTTTCAAGCTTATGTTCCCTGATACTACACAAAATGCTGCTACCTGCAGCAGCAACACACGTAAATACTAGCCATGCCGATAATTAATGAATGCTGAATTAATTCATAGGCAGGTGCTGTTCTTGCCTCTAGTATGTCAAGCAAATAACACATTGCCATGCTTAACTCCACAGAAGTCAGCCCTCTGCTGCCCTACAATCACGTCTGGGTGTGAAGCATGACAGAAGAGCACTGGCAGAGATCCCCAAAATAACACTAAGTTCAGGCATCTCAGGCCTCACAAATACGATGAGTGCTCCCGTCACCCAAACAGCCCTGACGGAGCCCAGAGCCAACACTTCCCCTGGCTCACACTCTCCCAGTATTTACAAAGCTGCCGTGGTGAGCCCTGGTCTGCTACACCAGCCGTGGGTGTCTTTCTGGTCAAGCTACAGGCACACAACCCGTATGTAGGCGCAGCAGCAAACCCCACTGGCTTCCAGCATGTGCTGTTCTTTCTCCAGCAGTATCCTCATGGTGACATCTCAGCTGTGTCAGACCCCTGTGCTATGCAGAAGCTACCTGCGTGCAGGGTGTGGAGCAGCTCTGTGCAGGGCTAGCTGCAATAGTTGTGACTGCTTCATGGAGGAGCCTTGAAAGGTGCACAAAGGGCTGACAAACTGCCTGGCTTGAGCTGCCATTTTGGTTGTGGTCTCAGCCACTTGAACTGCCTGAGTGTCTCGGTCTCTTTTCTCCTGTAATTCTTCATGTGATAAGCTACATGTGTGGGAAGACAGAGATTTCAAATGAAAACACTACCAAAGAACGCATCCCGAAAGAAACAACTAAATTAGGGCACGGCTGTATGTAGCCCTCTGTTTTTTTGATTGAGAAACTGTAACAAAATCCCAGTGTCCCAGTTTCATCTGCTAAAAAGGATCTATCCAGGGCTGTATGGAGCTACCATTTCATGGGCTGTCATCCCTCTGTACTGCAGGCAGCACCTGCAGGACAGGCTGCAGACCGCAGACAAGCATGTGCAGGCAAGCTGAAGCTTGGGCAGGGATTGATGTGGGTTTTTCCTTCTTGGCCCTAAAGATCACACTATAGCACCTTCACAATTAGGGATGGTCTTTTCTGTGAGGGGACAAAATTCACTGTAAGTTTATGGCAAATGTTGGTCTTCAAATTTGTTAACAGAAGAGAATACACCAAAACTCAAACTCATCTTGTCTGTAGGTAACAATATGCTGACATGACATGGCCTGGTGGTCCAGAAACTGAGGGGAAAAAAGCTCACACAGATGGAGTTCTGGTGCTGTATCACTCTTTCACTTGGCAGGTTTGTCCCCGTTTGCGTTGTAAGTGGCAAACTACAGAGCAAATAACAGTAGTATCTGCTTTGCGGGATATTTAAAAAATCTTTTCTCTCAATTAAAATGTGCATTTTTGCAATGTTTTGCATGGTGAATAATATGCCACACTCTTTGTCCATTTAACTTGTACGTGTGTGCCTTCTTGATGGTTCTGTCAGTAGCCACTGCCACAGCAGTTATCACCGTTAACTAGGTTATGTTTTTAAGAAAATAATGTCATCTACGCCTGTTACCCCTGCACCACCCCCATGTAAAAACTGCCTTCAGAAGGTATCAAGTTTTAGGCTGTGCTGAATTCCACTCCTCTTCCGTAGATTGATTTAAACTCATTCAGTTTCCTGGAACCCCAGTGATTCCGTGGCTGAGCTAGGATACTTGCCAGTGCAGAGGTGGCCTGGCTAGAGTGCCACCAACATTACCTACGTTACTCACAGGTGAGGAATCTGGCTAGCCTTTTATAAATGACAGCAGAAGTTCCCACCTACATTGAAGACTCACATATGAGTGTTAAGAAAACCAGGGTTTATGCGGATACCTGGTAGTAGTTTCAAATAAGTTGCAGGTAATTTTGAAAATGGCACATGACTTCTGAGCACAACTGCCTGTTGCTAAGGCAATGGATGATCAGTTCCAGCAGTTACCAGCCAGGTATTTTCTTCCTCCAGTAACATTCCCACAACTCAAAAAGCATTGTTCAGCTCCCACATCTGAGCCTACAGCCCTTTAAAGTTTGAACTGCCACTGATGGTCATGTAACATTAATCATCAGGCCTGCCTAATGGACTGCCAAACAACTTGTTTTAAATGCCACTGTCAGAGAAGAATGATATTGGGCAAAAGGCACTTTGTCACTAGTAAGAAAGCCAATCTAACCAATGTTTGCCCAGGTTCCTAAATCCTCTTGTCTTCTGTGTTTTAACTGCAGTTAAACTATATTCAGTCAGATTCTGCCCATATTTTGACAATAGCCTTCCACCCCAAATCCCCCTTAGTTTGGAGCAAATGTCACATTCATTATTTGAGGGAAAGAGAGGATGGTTGAGAGGCTTGGGGTATGAAATTACTCTTTGGTGCTATTTGCAGTGACTTTTCATGCACTAGAGATTAATAATTTGTACTAGGTTTGGATAAGCAGATTCCAAAGAGAAGAAAATAATCCATACCAGAAGAGAAATAAAATAAGGATTCCTCCTGTTTGGTGTGGAGTTTCAGTGACATATGCCTAAATTCTCCTCAGGTTTTCAAGGGAACTCTGCAATTCATGAAAGGTAACTACAGGCATTTAATTACCCCATTTCTGCAGAAGGAGTGTAATTCATTTAACTGACATCACAACAGATCTGGGCTCCTCTTACAGTCAAGAGACATTTTTAGGGAAAGACCTACTTATACAAAGATTCTATCTCATTTGACATATTTGGCTGGATGACTCCCACTTTTGTGTTCCGAGTTGGAAAGGAAAATTAACATCCACATATGGGAGTGTATTGTGAATGTCTTAAACCATCAGCTACTAAAACTTCCTGCAGATGTTAATGCCTGCCCTCATTTCACAATCTTGATTAGAAGGTGTGATTGTGCATGTTTGTTCCTCACAAAAGGAAGTAAGAATGAGTTTTCCATGTGACCTGTGCTGAGTAGCAGAATCAGAGAAATATCAATGGTAGTGTGTAGCTCAGGTAAGAGCACACAAAATATCTTTCGTTATTATGGGCAAAAGGGGCTCAGTTCTTTTCCATTAAGATCACCTGGATTCTTCCATTTTCTTGAATGAAAGGGGATCAAGCTTCATGGGTCAAGTAAGACAGTAAAGACAGTTGCCACATATTTGCTTAAGATTAACTTGTTACCATTTGTTGCCTGGCTTCCTTAAACATCGTCTGTACACTTCCTAAGTTCTTTGGCACAGTGATTGGCTCTGGAGCCAGAAAGCAAATCCACCCATCATTATGATTTAAAACAGTAGATGAGGAAGAACAGCCACTGTCTGAAAAGCTGTTTCCTGGAGTGGAAAACAGGGACATGTTACTTCAGCCACAAGTGGACAGATCCATATTGTAATTTCAAGGAATGATCCATATAGCTGCCCCTGCTACAGCAGCCAGATGCTGCCCTTCGACTCGTTAGCTGTGTCTCATTCCTCTAAGGACCTGCAGCTGTGTGCCAGCCAGCAGGCTCCATAGCACCTGTGAGAAGCTGCTGTTGTCCAGCTCCTGCTGGCTTCCTGAGGGCATTCGGAACAGCAGACACTCTCAGAAATGAGCAGTGTGGCTCTGCTCAAAACAAAGCAATGATAAGGCAGAATGCTCTGATGGAAGCAATGATGTCATATAAGTGAATTCCTCAACATCTCCCACCTTGGGCCCGTCAACTTATCAAAACACTTTTGAGTACAG
>JBCJKH010017028.1:23786-49976 GCA_039877255.1 Loriculus beryllinus
TCTGTGAAACTGCTAGGAAACCCAAAACAAACATGCTGAGCATTTCTGATTTTTCACTTCTTTTTTTTTTTTTTTTTGGTGGTTTTTTTTTTTTTTTTTTTTTTTTTTTTTTTTTTTTTAAATATTTCCAAAAGACAATGCCAGTAACAAGCTTTCTTTCTCTGTGACTTGAGAAATAGCATGAGAATATAAAATGATGTCCCCTTTCACCTTATATGAGGTGAATGGGTCAGACGTATGGCTGGTTTTGTGTCTGTATATAGACATCTGCCAGCCTATTTTGGGAGCAGTTCTTCTGAATGAATTTCCCAAACAGGTATGTGGTACATCTTCCCCGTGTTGCCCTTAGAACATATCAGGAAGAGACACTACCTCAGTATCAGAGCAGCATGTTTCCTGCCTGTTTTCTTCTGAGCTGGGAGTAAGATTATTGGTATTGCTTGAAAGGTCCTCTACTTAACATTTGCATGCTGATACAAAGAAGCAAAATGATTGAGCTCAGTTTTCACGTAGGTTGGACAAATTGTACCTAGGAGATAGGGAAGGTTTTGTTGTTGTTGTTGTCCTGAATGGGATTCTGAATAATAGATTTACCTAAATTTCCATCCCCGAATGGGATTTGAACTACTGTCCATTGCTGAGGAAAGGATGAGTTCTGTATCTGAAGATTCTCTCACATGGGGGGGGTTCTCTTTCTTGTGTTAACTTTGGTCTCTGAGTAGTAATAATAAAAATAGTTGTTCCTGTTGAACAGTGCAGTTTACAGTGTCTGTTCAGTGGTTATTGACTCCAACTGTTTAAAAGATGGAGAAATGAGGAACAGAAAAGTTCTAAAGTTAAAAAAAAAAAATAATCCTAGACGTTCAAATTCTCAGATGTCAATGCAGTTTCTAGTTATATCTCTGAAACAAAGAAAAATGTGTTCCTATAACTAAAAGAAAGCCTAAAAAATACTTTAAAGGATGATAGAGGTGAGGTTGTTTGAACTGTAGGGTCTTTTCCCCGCTGTTATCGGAGTATCATTAAAAAGAAATTTGCCCTTTTTTGTTATGTAGTTTCACTTATCTCTTAATTTCCTTGCTCTAAATTGGAAAGGCATAGATTTGGTGGATGGACCACTCAGTGGATAAGGAGTTGGCTGGACGGCCACACTCAAGAGTTGTGGTCCGTGGCTCATTGTCCCGTTGGAGACCAGTGACGTGTGGTGTCCCTCAGGGGTCATTGTTGGAACTGGCGCTGTTCAACATCTCTGTTGGTAATATGTACAGTGTGTTTGAGTGCACCATCAGCAAGTTTGCACCTGACACCAAGCTGTGTGGCTTGGTTGATGCACTGGAGGGAAGGAATGCCATCCAGAGGGACCTCGACACACTTGTGAGGTGGGCTGATGCCAACCTCATGAAGTTTAACCATACGAAGTGCAAGATCCTGCATCTGGGTTAGGACAGTCCCAAACATAAATACAGACTGGGCGGCGACTGGATTCAGAGGAGCCCTGAGAGGAAGTACAACAGGGTTGGTTGACAAGAAGCTCAACCTGGTAGTATATGCTTGCAGCCCAGAAAGCCAACCTTATCCTGGGCTACATCAAAAGAAGGGTTACCAGCAGGTCAAGGGAGGTGATTCTGCCTCTCTACTCTGCTCTTGTGTAACTCCACCTGGAGCACTACGTGCAGTTCTGGGGCTCTCAACATAAGAAGGACATGGAGCTGCTGGAGCAAGTGCAGAGTATGGCCACAAAGAAGATCAGAGGGCCGGAGCACCTCTGCTATGGAGATAAGCTGAAAAAGTTGGGGTTGTTCAGCCAGGAGAAGGCTCTGGCTCAAGACCTTATAGCAGCCTTCCAATAGCTAAAGGGGACTTACAAGAAAGCTGAAGAACGACTTTTTTACAAGGGTTGTAGTGATAGGGCAAGAGGGAATGGCTTTAAGCTGAAAAAGGGTAGATTTAGGTTAGACATTAGGAAAAAAAATCTTTACTATGAGGGTGGGGAGACATTTGAACAGGTTGTCCAGAGAAGCTGTGGATACCTCATCCAGGGAAATGTGCAAGGCCAGGTTGGATGGGGCTTTGAGCAACCTGGTCTAGTGGAAAGTGTCCCTGCCCATGGCTTGGAGTTGGAACTAGATCTCTTTCAACCCAAACCATTGAATGATTCTATGATTCTAAAATTAGTTTGTATGCATACAGATTCTAGAGCTGGACAGTTCTGGACAGTTACTGAAGCCAGATTGCCTAGTTAGGACAAATGCACATGGCTGCTCAGACTAACATATAGTGCACAAGTACCTATCAAGCAGTTCAGTATGGTTTGTAAGATGCCCATTTTCCATGTTTTTGGACAGATCAGTGATTATGATGTGCAAATGAGGTAGTAGAGGACATAACTGAGAGGTGCATGTATATGCAGGTAATGTAGTTTCAGACTTCCCTAAATTATGATCCTTGTAAGAAGAAGCTCTAGCAATGGTCTGAATGGTCAGCCAGGAACCTTAATGCTGATTCTTATGTAGAACTCCTTCAAATGGTGTGGTGAGTGCAGTGGCAGAAGTCTTAGGGGAAAATTGCTCCAGTGGTGGTATAAGATTATAGCCAAATGAAAAAGATATAGCAGATTCACTGATGCCTGCTGCATCCCCCTGAAGGGATAGCTTCAGCAACAGTAGAAACACCCCGAGGGGAAAGATAGAGGCAAGCATAGAGGTGGCCTTGGCACCAGGAGAGGCTGCTATAAGTCAGAGTTCACTGTCTGGCTTTGGAAATCTGATCTTTCTGGCAGTGAAGGAGAATGTGATTCTTCACGTAGCAAACCAGCATATATACACATTCAGAGCTGTAAAAATGCATAGAAATCCTGAATGACAGGAATTTTGAAGCAAAATTTGCAGTGAAAGCAGTCATTTAATTGAACAGAGGTTGAGCAGGTAGGAGCTTTTCATTTAGTGTGAGCTTCTTTTCTAAACCTCTACTTTGAAAGCTCATATAGCTGTTGCCTGTCAACTAAATTGGGCTGGTGTTTTGATGCCACACATTTTTATGCACCGTTGGAGCAGAAATGAAAGCTGTCAATAAAGAGCTTGGCTGTACAGGTATACACCCGCTTACATTCTAATCTTTAGAAAAACCTATTCCATCCTTCACTGCTGAGGATTGCAACTAGTGACAGAAAATGTATGAGCCTTCCAGAGCACGTGCACTACAAGCTCACATTTCCTCTTATCAGGGAAGAAATTCTATTTTGTTTTATATTCTAAGAATGAAGAAAAAAAGAGTCCAAATATTAAACACATTCAGCGCTCCTGCCAGTGCCAGGCTTCTGCACTGGAGGACTCCTGTATGACAAGAAATCAAAAGCTACTGTCCTCTGGCAGCCCTGCCTGTCGCTCAGTCTGCTCCAATAAAAGAGAAAAAAATGCTAAAATTGGCAATTTCTGCAACTATGCAAGTATTGTATCTCACTGCCAGTAAGCTTGTGGCTGGGATTCAACATATGCACCAAGTTTAGGGCTAGCCAACACTTAGCATGTTTGTTTAGGTATGTTATATACACTGGAAGAATACAGTCTTTGTAGTTTATTGCTTTCCAAAGGGACTGGTTTGCACTCTTCCAGAATTAGATGATAGCATATGAAAAACAACACAGAAGGAACTAGAATCTGTTTGACACATATGTTCCACAGGGCACATGAAATGCACCTTCCCTCCACAAATCACTAGAGTTTTAATCTACTAAACTTTCCTTTTGAAGAAATATGTATTTGCAAATGTAATTACCGTGATTATTTTAGTGGTTATTGCATTATTATTTGCATGAAGTATCTCATGCATTTCATTTTCATGTGTCTAATGTTGCCTTATGTGGCTGTTGGTGAGCAACTGAAGTGCTCCCAACTTCCCAGTGGAAGCCTTTTTTTTCAGGAGCATTTCCAGCCCTAAAATAATACTGGATGTCAGACTTCAAAATGATAAAACTGTGCATAAAGGTAAATGCAAGGAGAGGGCTATAGTCTTAATTTGGGAGGTATGTGAGCTGTGGTTATTGATAAAATTTCACAGACTTCTAATATTATTTAAAAACTCATGGAAATAGGAGCCTCAGCCTCTTGCCTTCAGGTTTCCCAAAAGATTTTCTTTTCCTTGTAAGCGATGTAGGAACATAAAATATTTTTTAATATGGAGGACATAGTTATTTTAAGAGGTTATTTTAAATTCCTGCCGTATCCATATCCTAGGGATTATTTACAGAGGGGTGAGAGAGTGGCTCTGTGTGTGAGTACATTTGCATGCATATGTGTATGGACACTTGTAAGTGTACATACACATAAACACAGTTGGCCTGTCATAAGTTTGTCCAGCTATTACACAGTATCTCTGCAACTTGAGGTTTAAATGAATAATTACCTGTTTGAATGAGGCCTTTTGACTAGGTGTGTTCGATATTTAAATGTTTCAAGTTTTTTTAGTAATGGGATTCAAACAACTTTGGCAAATTATCCTCTTAAATTACATGATACTCAAGCTGGCAACCAGTTTTATCACCTGCAAGTGACTGTTCATCAGCACATGCTCACATTCATGCTATGCATTCACCATGGAGCTTGTTCTAGTTAAAATCCTATTAGCTGAATTACTTTGCAGCAAATTATAAACATCACCATGATTACAGAGACCAAACATCTTCCTGTTAAATTCTGCAGAACAGAAGCTCTGAGCATCAAAGCTACCATTCCAATTACATCAAAACTGGGTTGCTATTCTGTATTAAAAGGCAGCACCATGAATAGCACAGGTGTAAATACCTCCTCTCATGGGGAAAGTTGAACACAGCAGAAGGGGAGTCTCCACAGATCACACGTAGGCTAACTGAAAGGACTGGTAATTTAAGCCAGTTTCTAAGTAAATGAAATCAGACAAACAGTGGGGGTGGATTTCACAACCCTTTAGGACACTTTCATAATTTGCTGCATGAATGTGAGGAACTCTTACAGCGCCTTCACAGATCTAAGAGGCAAACGCTGCCCTGCAGTGGCAGATATGCTGGCAGCCCCATTGGAATTGGCGGTGGTTGTGAGAGTGGCATCCAAAGGCTGAATTTGGCCTGACACCTGAAAACTATCATAACTACACCTGGGATAAAAGTGTTAGGAGTACAAAATGCATCACGCTAGTAATTCCATCTTGCTCTTTCTGCTTCCGTGCTGTCAGGGTTCCTGCTACAGTGGGAAACTCCTTTGACATAGAAGAGATAAATTACATTATTCTCATAAACTTAACATAGCTTAAAACACGATGTGAAATATTAAACCACGTGGCTTAACAACGTGGCTTAAACCATGAAAATGAGATATTAGAGTGTCTGATTAACTTTTTTTTTCCTTTTTATTATTATTATTTATTTTTTTTTTTTTAATTTCTGAGCTGGTTTGAACATCACTTTCCCTATTGTAAGTTATTGCAGTGAAAATTTTTCAGAATGAGAAAAATCAGCCGTGGGAATAATCTCACCAGGGAATTGGTAGACTCCCCAGAGTTGGACACGCTTAAGGTTTGGCTGGAGAGGGTGATGGGCTATCTTGTCTAGACTGTGATTTTGCCAAGAAAGGTTAGACCAGATGATCCTTGAGGTCCCTTCCAGCCTTGTATTCTATGATTCTAATGTTAGGTAGTCATGGCCCTTCCCTATATCACTCCCTATATCATTCACCCACTTATTTCTTAATTTGCTGAAATCTCCAATTTTATATATATTTCTGTTCCAAATCTTGAATTAGAGACCTGCTTGTTGCAACTTTGCAATTAGGGAGCGCTGTATTGTCTGCATAGGAATACAGGGGGGAATTGTGGAAGTGATATTTCTTAATTTTATCAGTCTGAATTGCTATATTTTATTTTTATTAAATTGTAATTTTGAGACCAGCAGTTTTTAATTTTCCATGTAAGTCAGGAAGTATAATAATTTTCACAAAAGTATTTGAAGTGAAACAGGTTATAACAAATCAGCAATAGTAACTGTTATCTGCTGGTTTAATCACCAGTAAAATGCCAGAAAGGTTAAAAAATCTTCACACAAAAACACAGAGATGCAGCAAATGAGTGTAACATTTCTACTTCGTGTTAGATCAGTTACCATACAAAATTGGTGTTTTAACTCCCAATTGTACTTTTGCTGGTAAGTGAATACCTTACATCAAGCATTTTGCATGTGGCAGCTGCCTTCAAGGACAAATAAAAAGGCTTGCTGTAGGTCTCAGCATGTTGATGTAATGCTGCAAAAACCATCAGGAAATTGTGAAGACATAAATAACTTGAGCCCCATCATTATGGTAGTTAATGGCTTTAGGGATGGCACTAAAGCAGACAATATGGTCAGAATGAAGTCTCCATCTGTGTCGGTGCTGTCAAGGGAAATAGTTTTACATCATTTCTTATCTCTCTTTTGGTCCCTTTGACAAGTAGCCCATGAGGTGTTCAGACCCTGCACTGAACTGACTAATGAAAGATGATAGGATAGGAATTGATTAGTGAATTTATCTTAACTGTAAACCCTGCAACGTCAGACAGCAACTCCTCATCTTTCCCGTTTCAATATCTATCTTTTAGTATGGTGCCCCTAAAAACCTTCCCACATAACTCTGAAATGTCGTTTTCACAGTGATTCAGAAGTGATCAGAAAGGCAAGCAAAATGATATAGAGAGCAGGGCAGAATTAATGGGCTGTCAAAAAAGTATTCTCACTTGAAAAGATTTCAGGCTTCTCTCAGATGTGATGCTCACCCAGAAAAAAATCTTGACAAAACTGAATTCTAATAATTTATATAGAAATTGAAGTTTCTTTATTTAAAGTTTTACAATAGCTCATAACTAGACTATTTGTGTTTATTCCCCATTCTGGTGACAGGCAAATCCTAATATAGTTCTGACGTTTGATCACAGAGAGAGGTCAGGATGGTTACTCATGTGAGTGAAGTCATGTACATGCTTAAATGTGAGCACAGTGGGAGCCACATTTGAATGATCTGGTTCACTTTGACTAAGAACTTTGAATGCTTGTTTGTAATAGTCCAAGCTGTGCAAAAAAAAAGCACAGCAAATTAAACAAACCTCTTTTGACATTGAACCTCAACAGGGGTGTGTTGTGATGTTGCTAATGCATCTTCGTGAAAATCACTGCATAAAAAGTATTTGAGAGGTAAGTTTTTATAACAGTTTCAAGCCCTAATTACAAAACAGAAAAGCAAAATCTCACTGAACAAGGAAAAAGAAAAACAAACCCCAACATTTTAAAATTAGAATCATAAAATGGTTTAGGTTAGAAAAGACCTTTAAAATCATCAAAAACATTTCAGGCTGACTAATTTGGTGCATTTTGTTCCAATCTCACTTTTGTGGTTTGGGAATATAATTCATGATTGTTTGATTTGTCCAGACTACACTCATGAGTGTCTAATGGTAGTAAAGCCTGATCCTGTTTTTCAACTGACTTGACTGTGTCAAGAACTGATGGATTAATTCTTAGTCATCTTCTGGAATCAGTGTTTTGACTTTCTGTATTATTAATTTAAACCATTTTATTTTCTTAATTTTCATGGTCTCTAATGTTGGGTCCTCAATGCTCTGCAATATTCAGGCTTTGATCCTGTCATTGAGTTGTCATTCATTGTAATTGAACAAAGAGCTCATATCCCTTAAATCCTGGTTATTTGGGTAAACTGTGACTGGGTACTTAACACTTTTAAAATAGGGCATAAAATCTAAGCGATGAATTGTGCCTTACTCTGCTAAATCCAGTCACTAGGAAGACCAAACTTGGACATATGTGCATCATGGATGAGATGAATTGCTGTCTGGAGTGTCTCTGGAAGGAACAGGGAAAACTTGATAGCTGCATAGTGTTTTGTGACACACAGTAAGGTCAGCCCTATCAAATATGACCAAACAAGTATCAGTTTCTAGAAGTTCATAAATAGAGTTGTATAACTGTTCACCTACTTGAACCTAATTTTAAAAGGTGACTGGTTTACCTTTTCATCCATAAAGAAAATACTAAGTACATGAGGAATGCTGAGGTAACATCTAAGGTTGTCTTATTTGATGATGATGTGGAGGATTAGAAATTGAGACTAGAACAGAGAGAGTTGTAAACCTGCATGCTAAAACTGCATCACATCATTTGTGGAGATCAGGGCATATTAGCTATTAGTTAAGGTTTTTCAGGCAAAGAGACAGAACTAGATCTTGGCGATAGCTATTTTTTTTTCTTTTTGCTTTTCAGTAGTGAAAATGAAAATTAAGGGTAAAAGAAGTAAAAGTTGTCAATAAATTATTTTACCGAAAAAAGTGAAAGGTGTAATTATTATTTTGAGAAGAAAAAAAAAAAAGAAGGCAGTTCTTTGGAAAATGTTCAAATAGAATCCTTCAGAGTCACAGGAGTTTCTCCTTTTTCTGGGGGTGGGTAGAGGTGAAGAGAACTGGGGATGTGTGTATGCATTCTGAATTCCTGGACTAAGACTTGTGAAAAGTTATCAGTTGTCTGTAAATGAAAATCAGCTTCCCTCCTTGACTCCACAAATAGAGTAAGGGAGTAGGAGTTTATAGTCTCCCAAAACCTGTATTTTTGGAAGAATGAATCAGTCCCCCTATGGATGTCAAAACAATTAGCTATAAGGGAATTACAGTAAGTTTGAAGGATAATAAAGACTGTATGTTTCATATAAGTGTGAAGAAATAGTTTGCATTCTTACATACATGTCTTGATGGACCACACCTGTGCACTGAAATAATTAAAGAATTTAGGTAGGAGTTAGTTCTATCTCTGAAATGAATCAAGCTCTAAGTAGTTCCTCAGTTGAGTCTGTTACATGTTCCATTTGAAAAAAGCAACATTAAAGTCAAACCTGACAAATTAAAACCAACCTCTTTGTGCAGCTTCTAGCAGATCTTTTACAATATGTTTAAGTGTGCATGTTGTCTCAGTTTAAAATGTATTCCTTCCGTAATGGCAGTTCTGGAAGGCAGCAAATAATGATCCAAACATGGAAGTTTTCAGCTAAATTAGGACACCACCACCAGCACCACAAAGCTGCCAACTTCCACTAGAAAAAAAAAACAGATTCCATCCTTGTGAATCCAAGCTGCTGAAAGAAGCAGGTGTGAACCTGCTTGTATTGCTTTCCTGTCTTTGTGCTTTGCCATTCTGCACTGAGTTTTAGTTTAAACCATAGAAAGTTTAGTTTCTCATGTTGACTTGGGTCCACACCTCAGAGCTGAGTGTTGGTGCTCTACACAGGTGCAGTGCAGCACTTCTGTGAAGGTAGAATGAAACCCATCTATGTCTTCCAAACTCCAGCCATACCACTCACCTGTACTCTCATACAGTATGCTGAGAGTGCTGGATGCATAAACCATGTGCAGCTTCCGTCTAAGGCTTCATCTGACACTTCCAACACTGGTTTAGTGAGGATGGCTGGGCAATGCATGAAGACAGCTCTACAGTCACTCCCATCACACTGCCTGCTTCCACTGCTGGTAAAATAGGGACAATATTATTCTGGGGCCTCCACAAGCTTTTCTGTGTAGTGAGTAGGGTTTAAGAGTCACTTGCCTTCTTCCCATTTGTCCAGAAATTTCAGCCATGACTTACATGACCTGAATCTCCTGACTAAAATTAACTACTGAGTAGTTATACACATCTGTGGTTTAATAGTTCCTTTGGAAGCCTGTGATTTTTCATAACTAGTTTTGAGAATTAGATTGTATACCATCATCCAGCCACACACTTTCCACTTTTCCTCTGCCTTTTAAATCTTTTCAACAATATCTCCTCCTTAGCATTCACTTAAAACTTGCTATAATGTTTATGGAAGTAGTTTTCTAAGTTTTCTAAGGTGTCTGCCTTATATGACATAAACTTCTATAGAATCAGGTTTTAAGTATTAGATGTGAGGCCATACGTGCTAATGTTTATTTTGGTCAATCCAAAAATTGTCCCAATCTTAACCTTTAGAGCAGTAGAAATTCAGTGATCTTCCTAGGGTGAAACAGCGCCAAAAAAGCTATCTTGATTTTTCTCTCTCTCTTTTTCTTTTTTTAATTGAAGTAACACAGTTATAAGTAATCAATATGTGACCTATTATGTAACCTAGATAAAGATTCCTGTAGTGTGTATTCAAGAGAACCTAGTCTTACCATGAAAAATTTCCTATACTGACTGACTATACTGTTCTGGCTATTTAAAAAGTATCAGGACAATGACAAACATGCGTGCATGCATTAAGCATAGACTATAATGCAATTTTTTAGTTACCCTGTATTGGTGGGAAGTTTTGGATTTTTTTTTTTTTTTTTTTTTACATTTTTAAGATAATAAAAATAGCAGTATTTTTAGATTAAAAAAAAAGACAAAAAGTTCACATAGTGATGTTGGGATTAACACAGAGGACTAAGTTAGGATTGAAAGCCTCACTGGATAAAGCAAAATAAAACAAAACCGAAAACAAAGGTGTATATATTGAAGGGGAGGGAACTGATTTTTCCATAAGGTTGGGTTTTGCTTATGATGAAAAAATATGTTTAAAACATGCCAGAACAAGATAACGGATCTGAGTGCATTTCATGGATTAAGTTTTTCTGACAGAAAGCCTGTTGTAGGTTTGTCAAAATGAATATAGAGAGAGCGCTTTATTTTCTGCTACTTAATGTTACTCAAGTGCTTCCTTAAAGAGGTATATTCTGTTGCTGGATGTGCAAGTAGAAACACACATATATTTGGCTTTTGTAAGAAGAAGAGAAACACCTGGTGAGATACTGTTTTCTGTACCCTTTTTTGTCTCTGTGAAAGAGATTAAAGATGTCCTCTTTAATTTATAAAGCCTTTGGGCAGAAATATAGCATGATTAATTTTAGTTCTTTGACTCCATACAGAAGTAAAACAGCTTTAAGGGAATGGTTAGCAGGTCTCAAACTCACAACTCACATTGGTTTATACCTTCTGACCGAACACCAATTTATTCTTTTCCAATGATGTGCTTAAGTTTGATCTGGTTCCCAACAACAATTAATTAACTTTGATAAACAAGAATAAAATTCCCTACCAAAAAATGCCTCACATATATCATGTCCTCCTGATTCCTGCAATATATTTGTTTGGAAACTCAACTCCTTTCAAGGTCATGGATTTAAAAACAAACCAAATTATAAATAAAAAAACCCCAACACTCAAACAACAACAAAAAGAACCACAACAAAAGCAGTTAAGTGCCAAACAATAGCTGATTTAGGTTTGTTTTTAAAGCATTACACACTAAGTCATGTGTGGGTTTTATTTGTTTTGAATTTCGTGCCTAACAATCTCTTAGCCAAACAACCTTGACAGTGTCCCTTTAACTTATTCATAGCAACACGAAGAGACATCACAGTGAATTTATTTACATCTCTAAGTATTTCAGGCCCCTACAAGTTCTTCGTGAAATCTTCTGTGCTGAACTTCAGAATAAGCCTCACTGTCCATTTGGATTGATTGATTGATGGGCCTGTGAACCCAGTTACTCTTTTGACAAGGTGCACTTGCAGGAGCTTAGTCTGGGTAAATAAATAGGTCAGTGAAGCGAGAAGATGGGCAAGCAGGCTATTGTTTCACCACAAGATTTCCAAGAGTGTATCATACGGGCTGTTGCTGGGACTGGATATTTCTTAACCTTGCATGCTCTGGAATAGAGAGAACAGGTTCTGGTGGCTTTGAAATGAGCTTGTGTTAACCAAGCTATTAAATGTTAGTTAATACAAGATTCTGAGAAATAATTTGAATTCATGAACTCATCAGGCATTATTTAGGTGTAAGTTTTTTCATTAGCATTTATATTTGCCAAGCATCTCTTTTTGCTTTTCATGTGTATTTCAGACAGGTTCCATTCCTTTTGTGTCAGCAGTCACTGGCATCATAGTTAGTACTAATCTTGGACTCATAATGACTCTTTCCATCTTTAGGTCCTCTATGAGCAGTCTGGAGTCTTTGACTAGGTTGATCTCTGAGCCTTTTAGGCAGTGCCATAAAAATGTAAAAGTCCTGCTGTGCTTAATTAAAACAGAAGCATTAGTATTTTTTATGTACAATTAATGGTATTTTCTTTTAAATTGGGAGGAAGATAGAACAAGGCTGGTCCAGATCCTCTGCTAATAATTTATGTTTATTAAGGGTCTGGCATAGAGACTCTGCCTGTGGAATTAGGATTGCATTTATTTTTTAGTTAATGCACACAGTTTCAATTAGATACTTCAGTCACTGTGTTTCAGTAATGAACATCATCACTGATGTCTACGAATTACAGGTCCAAGTAAAAGATAGGCACATTCATATCCTTCTTTAGTTTTATTAAGCTTTTCTGACATTTAGAAAATGTAGTTTGCTTTCCTACTGTTATGCATTGAAGTTTTAGGAGAACTCAAATGAGATATAATTGAACTGTGCATAATCATGGTTTGGGGAGCAATACATTCAGGGAATCCATTTAGAAGTAAGTAATTCTTCTGAATGACATCCTTCAGATGAGGGTGTGTGCCTGCACTGTGCATGTCAAAGATCCAGCCTTGCTATTTCTTCTTGTCATTGCCAGAATTACTCTTCTGCTCTTCCTACAGCATTTTTCTTCTCTACTCAGAACTGATTCCATTTCACTGAGATGTCAGTGTGGCATCATCAAGCACTTTGGAAGATAAGATGCTGTAGAAATATAAGTAAGTGAGGGAATTTCTAAGCACTTTTCCCATTACCTGGAGTGTGCAGAGGAACCCTAACTCTGGCCAAGGCAAGCAGCTAAGGACCCCTGTGGCATGGAAGATGCATTTTAAAGGTGATTATCACTGATAGAAGAATAACTGAGGTTAAAACTTAATTTGCTGAACTTCTGCAGTTTCTTGTGGCCAAAATGCTTTTGGAGGAGTTCTATGAGCACGACTAGAAAAAGCCTAAGGATCACTTTAGAATGTTTCAAAGCTCCCACCTAATCATAAGGTCAAGAAATTACAAGATCACCAGGCCGTCTTCCCTGTTGCTTTTTGAACCATAGGATCTGTATCTATGAAAAGAGTATATGGAGAATAGCCAATTAAACCATTTGCTTACATGAAAGAGAACTAGATTAATCTTGAGAAATCATCTAGTTTCATGTCTCTACCTCAAAATAAGGCCAGATTCTGACAGATTCGTGTCCTCGTTTGTTGTTTTTTGTTTAAATACATGGTAATGAGGGCTCTATCTTTCTCAGATTAGGTCTAGCATTGGTTTGCTGTCCTTGTCTATAGAAAGCTTTCCTGGAAATGTGCTTATACCCTCTTTCCTGAAATTTAAGCCCATTTTGCACCTTTTTCTATCTGTCACAGATGTGAGGAACAATCCATTCACATTTGGGTTTTGCATTACTCCTTCACAAGAGTAGTGCACTACTCCTTCACAGTCTTTCACCATTCTTCCTTTCAGGCTTCACTTTTGCAAACTAAAAGCTATCTTTTTCAGCTCTTCCTTATGGGTTCACATTCTCTAGGCCTTTGAATACTTTGTTTTCTCTTCTCTAGGCCACCTTTCATGAACACATGCCTTTCTTGCAGAGCATTGTCCAAAGCAAGGCATAGTGCTTAAATTCAGCACTGCTGGTGCTGGATGGTTCAATAAGTCATTTGAAGTTTCTTGCAGCTGTTTGCATTAGCACAGCTAGTAGTAGTGCTTTCCTTATGTCATGGCTTGACAGTGTTGATTTAGGTCCAGCTTGTACCCCACTATACTGCTGCCTCATTATTTTTTCCCCTCAGCTCTAATTTCCACCAAATAATATCCTTAAATGGTCCTGTTTGACCTGAGTTCTGTTTTTCCCCACCCATTTTTCTAGTTTCTCAGCAACGCAAATCATGCCCTCTAGCATGTTTTTGCTTGATGTGGGACTATGTGCAAGCTCAATATTCCACCACTGTGTTATTTAAAAAGAAAATGATAAAAAACCCCTTTGAATTTGGCAGGAATAGGTTGAACAGGTGAGGTTGACTGTTGAACACCAGCAGTAGCTCAGCCTGCCAGTCTATTTAAACAACTGAGTAGATCAGCTGCTGCTGAGCTTGGGGAGAAAGGAAGCAGCCAAGTGTGCAAGGCCAGTCTGGTGCTGCAACTTCAGTCTGATGGTGTACAAACTAAAATCTAAAAGAGAAGGAGATACTATGGCATTTGGTTAGAATAAAAATGCCATTTTAATCTTACTAGGGTGATAATAAGAAAATAAATATTATTTTGAACTTATTTGGACATGAAATTAATTAAACCCCTGAGAAGTATGAGATGGAAGAGAGCTGGTAGAGAAATGCTGAACTGTAAGGATATACCATAATTACAGCTGAAGTAAACTTTACTTACTTTAAAGAAATGACAGGGGCACTAATTTTTTAAATTACATGTATTTAATTATAACTACAGTTCACTTGTTAATTAAGGTACCTTTGAGAAAATCTTATCAGTTTAAAAGTTTAACAATTTAAAATGTCTGTTGTCTTCCAGTTTGTCAATTCTCTGTATTTGAATTAGGAAAATATCTACTGATATTGCCTTTGTTCACTGTGGAGAAAAATTCTGTAACTTGTCAAATAATAAAAACATCTATTAGCGAAGATGTGTTTGCTAATACACAAATCAACAAATATTATTATCAGTGAGTTATGGAACAAATAGTAATTTTGAAAAGCTGCCTCTACTCATTAGAATTAAAAAGGATCTTTTACTTGTCTCATGAAGCATATGTAGGATTTTCTGTGTGATTTTCCCATTTGTCCTCAGTGAGGGGCATCACTTAGTTGTTCTGGCCAAACTGGCCGATTTTCTTTCTGCTCTCTACCAGCACTCCTATTCCTTCCCAAACCCTCCTGGTTTCAGGTGAGATCAGTTTAGTTTCTTTACAATTCAATGTCTGTATCTTCTCTTTGGAGTTTTTCCTTCACCAGCCTTTTGTATCTGCAAGTGTGGAGATAGCAGGTACGAGGTGAAAAGAAGCCTGGCCACTATAGGAACTGGGTCACATAAATGAAAGGAAATGCAATATTAGCTGCACCATTTATTCAAATTGAGCATAATGAATGTGAAAAATGTGCAAGTAACACCACTGGTGTCACAATTTCTGCTAATTCCAGAAAACTTATCTCAATCAGATAAGAGCCTTTTTTTTAAAAAAAAGGGGGGCAAAAAAGAAAAAAAAAAAGAAAAAAATCAAAACCCAACAAACTCCAGAGCTTCTGCTGTTATCTCAGCATCTCTTAAGGCACATACACCCTAATTCAACAAGGTTCTCAAGCTCTTGCTTAATTTAGAAGGACTAGCTGATTTCAAGAGTATTCTCCTATGCACTTAAAGTTAAATGCAGATTTAAGTATTTAGATGAATCAGAATCCTCCTGAGACAAGCTGGGTAGAGGAATGAACTTGTAAATATATTAGATATTATGGTCAAGAAGCTTCCACAAAATCATCAAAGCAATAGCTGCATGTTTAAGTACTGTAAAGGTACTAGTAGACATCGCATTTGACTGAACAAAAACCATGGAGGGAACAACGTTTAGAATATAAGTTACTACAAAGAAATTATTAGAGCAAAGAAAAGGTATTTTAGCTTGTGAATTAGATAATGGAAGAGATACGTCAACTGCTGCTTAGTTTATGTAGTAACTACTTATGTCTAGAAAAGGAATAGAAATACGATAGAATTTTGCAGGGATTGTAAATCAGTTTAGTGGTAAATAACTCACATATAGAATTAAAAAAAATAATAACCAAGTACTTTATAGCATTTACACAATGTGAAGTATATATCAAGTGTTTTATTAATTTTGTTTTCCTGTAAAGTGCATGAAATTTTTATTGTACACTACATTACATACTTTTTCACTGTAGAAGCCTGTTTACTCTTGCATATTTTGTTCTCTGAAGTCCAGCAGATATTGTCATTATTTTGATTATTGTCATATGTGTCATCCAAATAATGGGTTTGTTGAAGTGAATCCAGTGAAATCAATAGTTTTGCCTACATGAGGATTAAGTTAGGAGTTGCCCCAAATAGTAAGGCAAGATAATTTAAATAGTTACAGTTAGAGGAGATCACTTGCACAGAAGCTAAACACAGAATAAAAATCAAATAAATAAAGTCAGTGCCACGTTCCTCATTTTACCAGCAATTTTCACATGACAGAGAATTCACATTAGTGGGCAATAGCTCTGTGTATTTAATAAGATCTTTGAATCTACAGGTAGATGGGTCCATATATTGATGTCTCTCTTTTCTCACATGAGAATAATTTCTGGTAAAAATACTGGAAAAAACATACAGTAAACCAGTTTAAGCTATGCATAAGTCACATAAATGCTTGCATTGGAGCAGAACAAAATACATTTGTCATAATAATATGAGAGCCTTAATAATCAGGGAGACTGCTGGAGCTGGCCCTGGCCTTTAATGAGTTCTTGTCACTGAATCTTCTTCCCATGAGAAAGGCTTTCGCTTAAAAATACTGCAAGTAATGTAAAATGTTTGGTTTTTGCCCTACTGCCCATCATTGAAGGCTAGGGTTTTGTCTTTGGAAATAAGACGTGACTTCCCACAAAGGCCTGTCTTTCCCTGAAAAGCAAATTTTCATAGGTTGAAAATAAACACTGACCTTTGACACAAAGTTGTCCTCTGTTAGCAATTACAGGTGGAAAACTGACCAAAAAAATCCTTTATCATCTTTCTGAGTAAAGAAATACTCAAGTTCCTTGCACAGTTTGGTTTTGTGATTGCTTTAGATCACACGTAATTGTTGGCAGTCTTTGAAATGAACTCCCTGACATCTAAATTTTAAGTTCACTATAGGGAATTTGTTTAAAAACCCCAACACACAAACAGGCAAACAATTCTCCCAAGCTATTATTTGCTTCAAGCATGCAACCAAACTTAAAAATGCAATTGGTAATTGCGGTAATAAGCGAAGTGTGGTACTTAACCTCAGTGGGGCTCTGCTGGAAAGCAGACAAGTTTGGAATGCTTTCTAAACTCCTCAGTGATTTTTCATCAGTCCTTTTATACAGCTCTCATAAAGGATACAGTGGCAAGATAGTATAAAGCTCAGTAAAATTCAGATAACCTGCTTTCAGAACACTACATCTCTGTGTCTTTTTTATTGCACACTAGGTCTGTCTATGAAATCTTGGAGCTGTCGATACAGCACTCTGAAAAGATATCATCTGTATTTGTAATATCTCCCTTTTGCCCATTAGATCATAAGAAGTACATATTTAAATTGTAGATTTAAATGATTTGGTTATTTATTTTTTATTTTAGTAACTACATTGGTAACACCTTAGGAATTTGGGGTATGCATTTAGGTATCTCTGGAAACAGATTATATGTTAGAATCGCTTTCTGACCTTTTTCACTGTGATGATAAAACTGAGCATGAGCCTAGAAAAAATTAGAAGTAATTGGTGTTGTCATTGTGGATACATAGTGACAGTTGTTATTGCAGTTTTCCTCCTGCAGCAGTTGACTCTAATGCTTATCTGTCACTGTGTTATTGGAAGATGGAAAATATGTCCTTTTCTATATTTATCTAAAGAAAGCACAAACCAGATGAATTAAAATACTCGGGGAGTTTGTGTGATGTCTAATAATAGGTGAGAGAAATGTAACTGAGAGTGAAGTAAAGATAGCTGGTGGATATGTGTGTGTCCAACGATCCCTGGGTACAAAATAGTACTAAATGATGTAAAGGAGTGGTAGGAAACTTCTGTTTTGGCAGGTTTGACGTGAAAATGAATCTACCACTGTCAGGAGGGTATTGTGACTGAAGGAGGTGTATCTCTGCCTCAGGAGGGGAGCGAGAGGTTGCTGTGGTGGGCATGTTCAGAAGATGAATGGATCAGGCTGGTTGCAAACTTCAGAGCACCCCTTTGCTTGATAGACATTCATTAGTGATTTGTGCTAATGGTTAGCTCTTACTCATTATCAATCATTATCACTAAGTATTCAAACAGATGGTCCTTAATGATCATATCCCACACTAGCTGTGCGTGCATAGCCTTGCAGAGCCATATCAAGTGTCATCAGTGCTGGTGTCTCTGATCTGCACTTTTCTCAAAGCTGCTGAGCCTGAGGGACCAGGCTCCAGCCCTCTTTGGGAAGGGAAGCTGAAGCCAAGGGATGACCTTTTCTGACCTTATTTTTAGCTGCTCATCGTTGTTAGTTTGCGCTCTTCAAAAGGGAAAAGAGGCAGTTCACATTCTGGTTCCACCATGTATTTTTACGGCCAATACATCTTATTTTTGCCTTGCAGATTTTGCTGCTTACACGTTTACCTGTACCCTTTTGTGTGGTTATGCTGCAGGTTTCTCTTTAACCCTTTGCACCATGTATATGCATGTCTTAATGTATAAAAAGCTTAGCTGCAGTACAAACTGCTGATGCATTGTCTCTGGTTAGGTTTTTAGTAATGTTACAGTGTTACAAGGTATTTTTACAGTAGTAGCTTCTGACATTATTTTAGAGTCCATAATGTCTGGTCAAGTAAATATCTTGCTTAGTGGACTTTATGATTACAACAGGACTTTGCTTTACCTACAAGGGAACATGTAGTTCAATATTATAACCCCAAAATGAAACAATAGAGCCGATAGATTTATTTTATGAATAGTTTCACTATCAGCTCTTTTATTATATTCAATAAGACATATCATATGAAGCCTGTGTTACTGCCTGCTGTTACTGCCTGCACTAACGAGTGAAATTAAACCTTTTTTTTTCTCTTTTAATGCAGTTTAACTAGAAATCGACACTGGCCTAGGTAAAGAAAAAAATGTAATATGAATGAAATACAGTATTCCTGTGCTATAATTCTTTTTTTGTTTGTTTAGGGTGTTTTGTTTTGTTTTGTTTTAAAATTGGAAGTTCAGTCTTCTTTTTGAAATAGCAATAGCTGGTTTGGTTTTTTTTTTGGTTAATGACATTACTAATTTATTTCAAAATTTGGGGTTGTGAGAAACTAGCAGGTAACTGTGAATTATGGATCTCCGATGTCACTGTAGGGTCAGGTGAAATAAGCTACCACAGTGTTTTATATACCACCAGAACCCTGGCAAGGTGGAATCATAGGCTCATAATTCAGAGTTTTCTTGGGGTTTTAATCTGATGTTATATATAGATCCAAATCCTATATCTTGTGCAGTACAGCCTCCTGCTCCTTCACTGCTCTAGCCACAACACCATTTTTGCTCCCTTTGCATCAGTTCCATGCTTGTTTCCCTTTCAGCTTTTAGCATGGCCATACAGAGCTCTGCTCCATTCACTGATCTGTCATATGCAGAAGGGACAAGGGGTGAGGTGCAGGATAAGTTCTGTTCAGGTGCCATCTGTACCTAGCCATCCATGCATCCATATACTTTCTAGAGCCTGTAATAGCCTTTGCAGAGATTAGAAGGACATCGGGGTTCAATTCAAAGCTCTGTGAGGTGTGTGCTGCAGCAGCTCTCAGCATTTCTGCTACTATACTCATCCAGATCCTCATTTGCACAGCCCAGCTGAAGGTTTGACTCTCTTTCCCCCACACTTTCCTTGTCTCTCCACTAGACTGGTCTTCCTCTTTTGGTAAGACAACATACCTTTTTCTCCCCAGGCCTATCTATGCATCTCTATCATTCAGTTCCTCTTCTCGATACTCCTTTTGGTTATTTGCTTACCAGCTATTTCCTCTTTTTATGCCAGCAGGTTTATTATTATTATTTATAACTTTTTTTTTCTAATTAAAAAAAAGTGGGGCACACTTGGGCAGGCACACAGTGTAGCAGTTTCAACTTAAATAACCAAGGTTGGAGAAACATCTAAGGAACTAGAAGCAAATATATCAGTTCCAATTGTGTTGAGAAATAGAAAAGTGTGGCTCTGTTCTTGTGAGAAATGTAGAAGCAGAGATGGTTGACATAAATATTTTCAATGTATGGGACAAGAAAAATTGTAGAAGTAAGAATATGGCAAAAAATCCTGTGGCAGTGAGGAGATGGACTGACAGGAATAAAAAATGGATGCTATACAGGAGAAGAAAGAGGCAGGCTTTTGAGTGAGTCTGCATGTACTGAACCTGGATAAAACACTCTCCTCAGAAAGAAACTGTTGGAAAGATTATATGGCAGTACTTGACACCTGGACAAGGAAATTCAGGAACTGAAACACCTGTTAGAGGACCTGGAAGAGAGGCCAAAAAGTTAACAAAAGGTTATTCTGGCTTTTCATAAGCTCATCAGTTTACACAATTCCTAGTCAATGTGGACTGGCTGCAGCTTTGGTTTAGACGAGGTTGAGATCACTGAGCTTCTATCAACTCTCCAGCAGAAGCTGGAGTTAAAACAGCACTGGAAAAGTGTGTTACAGTGATAATGCATGATACAGTGCCCTTAGCAGCAGCAAGGAATAGGATTTGATACAAAAGGTCCCTCCTTGTTGCAGTTTCTGAAGCTCAGGTCTAGAGCCTTAACTACTTTCAAGAAAGTGTACTTACCAGGAAAGGGTACTGTGTGTGCTTTTTAATACAGTTTAGTTAGCTGTCTTCAAAAAGCAGTTGGCTGTGTTTGAATAGCTGGAACTGAGAACATTTTATCTTGTTGCTATGTAACGCTGCCTTTGTGGATCCAGGAAAGGTTATAATGTTCCTGAGGAAACATCAACATTTTCATTGTTTTGAAGAAACACAATACTTCTGCAAAACTGAATTCCTACTTGGGCTTTCAGAACATTTTCAGAAATGGATAAGGTTTGAAGTGTAAAATACTTCTGTCTTGTTCTTTTTTTGATAAATTCTTTTTGAAATTACAGAGAAGTGGAAATGCAATCTGTATAGATTGAGGAGAATGCATCTTAATAGAAATAAAGAGTAACCTGATATTCCAGGATGAAAACCAGCCTTTGACATACTGCTTATGAAGCCCAATGATGTATACCCTCAACAGAAAAACTCTAAGAAACTAGCAAACTGTTAAGTAGTTAACACAAAGGCATTTATTTTACTGAAAAATATGTTTTGCATCTCCTATTGACTCACTGTTTAAAAAAGAATCAATATGTTATTTATAAACAAAGGCTGATCTTCTGATACCACTTTCAGCTTGTTATCATGAGCATTAAAGATGTTCCTAAGATTCCACAGACTTTACTGGATTTTAACTCGAGTCTTTACTGAATGCAAGTCAGAAGTACCTTCCTAAAAATCACTGCTATTACGTTACTGTAAAGGAATTATAAGATGAACTTGGTTTATGATGGAAGCCAGTCCAGGATGGCCTAACTTCCCTAACTCTTCTACTTCCACTGAACACTCAGCCAGTGCAACTGGTGGGCTAACCCCTGTATGTGGAAATTGCACCATAATAGCATATTTCATCTTTTGAAAATCACACCTAGACTCCTTTAAAAAAACCCCATTTTACAGCCAGGTGAGCGTGGAAGTTGTAAGACCAGCTACCCCTGAATGTGATGGCTGCAGTTAGCATGGGCCTGGGAGCTCTCCTGCTCAGATTTAGGCAGATTCCAAAGAAGTTATGCATGTTCAGAGATGGCTTGTCCATGTCATGGCTGGTCTGGCCTCTCTTTCATAGTTGAATACAATGCTGTTAGCTAGGACATGTATGTATCTTTTGCTTGGTGTACACCTGTAAACGGGCAGTCTGTGGTATTCCTTTATAAAGGTATGATGCTGCTTGGAGCATGCATATAGGTAGAATCATTATAAAAAAATCAGAAATGATGGATACATTCCTGCAATTGTCAGAATTAATAAAAAAGTCAAATAATTACTAATTTGCCAGAGGAATGTGGAACAGGATACTATGAGAAGGACTATGCTATGTAAATTATTCTTTTTCCTTCTAACTATTGTACAATGCTCACTTTATGCAGAGGGATTTAAATGCTCCTGAATTACCCAGGGTGCTTCCTGTAATTACATGGGGTCTGCTTTGTCAGTACAGGGTGTTTTGACAGTACATTTTTGCCTAGCTGCCTGCCTTCTCTGTGTCTGCCACTACATAGATTGGATATCCTCTTTGCTCAATGTTTGCACCATGCACAATAGAGTTTTAATTCAGAACAGGGAATCATTTCCCTTGTCACAATGTGTATCTCACTGGTTAATGAATAATACCTTTCTCTAAAGAATATCAGAGGACAAGCCATTTTAATATTGCCTGTTATAAGAGTTGCAAGACTGAAAGAAGGAGGAAAGAGTTCTCCCTTTATTTCACTAAAAAGGATAAAGCTTCTTTTAAAAATTAATTCATAGGCTTACATTATTATGAAAGTATACCTGCAAATGTTATCTTAAAAAGATTACAAGTGAGCAGTTATTTGGCTGCACCATTTATTCCTGTGCTGTGATGAAATTTTTCAGGGAAATAATATTTCTAGTCTCTCAGGGTGAGGACACTGACAATTTTTCATTTCAGTGATGGTGGCCTTTGTTTCTTTGGGAGTTATTTGGGAGTTTTTTGAAGGTGGAATTTATTGCTTTGTGTGATAGGCTTATCTGTTGTATAAACTAGATTGTTCCTAAGGCTTTGTAAACATAGGGTTTCCCAAGACAATGCAAATATATAGATTGCTTAAAAAAAAAAAAAAAAGGTGTACTGACAAAATACATACCCATGGAATTGAAAGCAGAGCAAAAAAAAGCCACCCAGAAATCCATTATGTAGTGATTCTAACTGCAGCATGACTTTGATACCTGAATATGGCTTCAGGATGTCTCTACACTAATAAGAATTCAGGAATTCAGTTTAGGTCAATGTAATGTCCTCAACTGTCTCAACCACTGGAGAAGAGATGAAATGCCACCTCAGATATCATTTCATATTTAGATTCTCTGTTGAAAAAGTTACTTTGTGTGGAGAAAGTGTTATAAATCTGGCATAGCTGCATAAAAGCAGACTAAGGGGAATCTTCATGTCACAAAATCAAGTCAGGTCTTCTCCCTTCTGTCTTCATATATTGATGTATAACCAATACTGCTGGTTTTACCCTGTTGGTGGCTTATTAATTTAAAGTAGTCACTGAATTCTCTGGTATACCTCTGAAGAGGGATGGTCATGAACAATGGGAAAAGGTTTTCCTGTAAGTGAATGTTTTCTGAAGAGTAATGGTGCAAGTAAGTCAGTTAACATGCAGCTACCATGCTCTGAACCAACCCAGTCCAATGTATTTTATACTCTTTGTTTTCTGCTGCTGATAGCAATTTTATGAGACTTTAACCTATTTCAGATTAAGCATTCAGTTTCTCATGACTGAATACCAAAAAGCTATAAAGAAGCTCCTGTGAGATTCTGTCCCACCCGTTATCACTTTACTCTAAGGTAAAGGGGCATTTTTAAAACATGGAAAGTAAATGAGTTGGCTTCTGGTAGAGGCAGTATGACTGCTCTGTGTTGTCACCCATGTTTTTTAAAAGCCAAGTGAGTAAAAAGCCATCATTGTTTAGAACAGCTTCTGAGAACAACTTTACGTACTCAGCAGTGTGTTAGTTAAGGAGAAAGAACATCCAGATTGAACAGAATGAGCATCTTTATCTGATGTGAAGAGATAGGAGAAAGATGATTGGTAAAAAGTGGAGAATTTCTCCCACAGAAAATGGCTTCTTGATCTCTGAAAACAACAGGCATCTTGTGAAGTGCAGTCAAGGCTTACAAACACATTGTCGTGGTACGCTGTTTGAAATCCCAGCTGACATTTCAAATGGTATTTACAGTTATGACAAATCTGATTTATTTGGGTCTCTCTCCAAAGCTGCCATAAAAGAGACGCTGATTTGGTGACTTATTAGTCACAGCACCTTCAGACAGCTTCTTTTTCTAGTTCTGGAAATTGCCAGCAGATCTATATGTTCTTTTCAGTAACACAGCTTATATATTTATTTATTTTTTTTAAAGATGCTGTTCTTCTGGCTGGAATTTGTTTTCTGGTAAAGTCTACACCAGAATGTACGTTTCCTTAGAAAAAATATCCTGTCAAGCAACAATTTAGGTAATTGAGGGTACTGCCTTGCAAAATGCTGATTTGAGTGATTAAGAAAGAATTTACTTCAGCTCTGCAATGAAAAACGACCCTTGTGAGTTTATAATTTAAGTAAAATGGAATTGAAATGTATCATTAAGTATTATTTCCCTAACAAAATTTATAAAATTTATTTTCCAGAGCAAACTAAAATCATTAATTACAACAAGCATCCTCTCATTTATGAGACCCTTTTTAACAGTTGCATTTAAGGCAGCATCTTAATGTAAAATTTGATTACAGTTGTGATCTTAGGATCTGACCCAAAGTTTGATTCACTAACAATGCCTGAGTAAAGATGTCAGTTAAAGCATTTTCCCCAGATGCTTTCATTTATTTCAGTTAAATGAAGCTCACTTCTTTTGTCCTGTTTCACCATAGAGTTTCTTACTCTTTACTGAAGAACCTTTGAAGTTTGAGTGTCCTAGTTTTTCATGCAAACAACAATAGCTACTGGCCATGGTCTGAAACTCTTTAATGAAAATTTAAGAGACTGAAGTAGTGAATTAAGTTCCTATGTCTTAATGTTCCTATGCTTTATTAAGTTCTGATAATGTATAAATCCTTATTCCAGTATTTGCCATTAATTTGTCATTTTTTCAGCTTCCTGATGTGTTTGTACATAATGGACCTCTACGTTCTCCAGTGTAAACTTAAAATAGCAAGCTCAATTCAGCTCATGTTTTCTCTTTCACTTGTTCACTGAAGTGGTCTTGCACTATGTTAGATGTTCAAGCTGTGCACTGGGTGAAGCTTCAGTG
The DNA here is from genome assembly GCA_039877255.1 of Loriculus beryllinus. Lineage (NCBI taxonomy): Eukaryota > Metazoa > Chordata > Aves > Psittaciformes > Psittacidae > Loriculus > Loriculus beryllinus. The sequence goes on from JBCJKH010017028.1 coordinate 48,630, forward strand.
TGGTCTCTACAGTGGATCTTACTTGATAAAGGTAGACCACTTCCTTTTCCTCCTCACCTGTGTGGCTCTTGACTGCATATGACAACTTTAATTCTCTCATTCTTCTGCAGGCACTTTCTTGTAATAAAATTCAAAGGTACAGAAGAAGACTTTTGTCCCTTAGTGTACTATTTCTGCTTCCATTAATCCATTTTTAAGGTCATGCTGTTTTTTCTATTCGTTTCACTTAGGATGAGTTTACAATGTTAGGCAGGGTTTGTTTTTTGTTTGCTTTTTTCTCATCATCAAGGCATTAAATTACCACAGCCTTTTTTCTTAGGCTGAGGCCATTATTGAAGCACCAAATGAAATCAGGTTGAAGATTGGTCTTTGAGAGACCCAGCTCTTGTCACCCGTTTCTTATCCTGGCGCTACACATTATCATAGCCTCTCATTTTCTCCCTTGCTGGAAATTCATTTTAGCATTAGAAGGAAAAAAATAGGATTTTCTGAATCTTGGCCAGAATCCTAGGGAACAGCTGTCTTTGCCATGAAACAATCCTAATACAATGAAATAGTCCTAATATAGGAAATGTTAGTCCTCATATAATGAAATTAATTTGTTAATGGTAGCATGTGCCAGTGCTCCCAGTTTAGATTTGAGGCACAAGGACTTTAGAAATGGGTCACCATTTTACAAAGTCCTGTAGAAATGCTTCTTTTTTTTTAAGATTACTGTGCATAGCTGTTCTTTGTCCTTTGCCTCTGTAGTACAAGTAACAGTCAACAAAAGCCATTGCCTGGATAAGCTGAGAGTGACAATGCCAGTGAAGCCCAGATTTTTTGCCTTTTCCACTGATGTTATACACGCTGTCTCTGTAATACATTGTGTGTGCCTTTTCACTGCTGTACATTAAGTAGACTCCTGACAGCAGCAGACTGCCAACTGTTCAACAGAAGGGGACCAGAGATAGTTTGGTTGGTTGGTTGGTCTGTCTGTCTAGCCTATCTATCCTAATCTATTCTGATCCCCTTCATCCCTGCTGAGGCAAGGAAGCAAAGGCTAATGTAGATAAGCAGGAACTTCTGGTTTTTTGAAAGGTTTCCAGGCATGTGTCTTTTAATGGATGTGCATAGAATATGCCCGTTGTATTTTCCAAAAGCTACTAACACTGTTCTCTTCCATCAAAAATTGCAAATAGCAAAACCTCTATAGATTTTCAGATGAGAGGAAGAAATTTAGATATTAAAAAAATCTGGAGAATTCCTCCATTTGCCGTCATAAATGTTAACTTTATCAATAATTTTGCGTGTGGGGTTAACAAATAAGCTATTACTTTGTGTCTTAAAAATGCAGTCAACAGAGAT
>JBCJKH010017029.1:0-27122 GCA_039877255.1 Loriculus beryllinus
GGATACGGTTGCTTTCTGGGCTGTGTGTACACACTGAAGCCGGCTCATGTTAAGTTTCTCATTTACCAACAGCCCCAAGTCCTTCTCAGGACTGCTCTGAATCCATTCTCTGCCCAGCCTGCAATATATTTTCCCAGGACATGCTCCAGTCATCATCTCTGTAGTCCCTCACTGGACTCTCTCCACAGCCCCCTTGACCTGGGGTGGGGGATAAAGCTGGGAACAGCACTCCAACTGTGGCCTCCCCAGCAACCAAGTAGAAGCTCACGATAACTTCCCCGTCTGGTGGCAGTGACCTTCTCAATGTAGTCTAGCAGAGGGTTTGCCTCAGTCAGGGTGGACTGCTGGACAGTTCACAACTTTCATATTTACTGGCATCTTTGGGCACCCATGGCAATACCCACATCCACATCAGATGGGCTGCAAGCCATAGTCACCTCCCAGCCGTTACCAGTGCAAGCAATTGTTCTGGCCAAGGTACAGACTGCTTCACTTTTTCTTACCGAACTCCATGAGCTTCATGCTGGCCTAGTCCCCAGGTTTATCCCTCTGGATTTAGGTTCTCCCATTTGCCATGTCAGTTTCTCCCCCTAATTTAGTGCCACATTGATGTGCTGACATTTGGGGAAAGTACACTCTGTCTTCACCAGTCTGCTGATGAAAATGTCAAGCAACGTGGACTCCAGCACTGAGCCCTGAGTACTCTCTTCACTACTTGGTGCCAGTTGGATGAAAGCCCTTTGATCCCCTGGAGTCCAGCCAAAGGTGGTCCCATCGGTGTTCAACCCACCTAACAATCTGTTCCACAAGATTGTGCCTGCAGGATCAGAAAGGCCATTTCCCACTGGCAGAATTTGGCAGCTTTGAGTCTTTCCTACACTGTCAAGGATAAAACTATGCAGATGGAAGGAGAAGCCATGGTACCTCTGAATTAAACTTTTAAACTTCCAAACAATCTGAGACTTCAGATTGCAGTGGTCAGTGCTGAACTGTACCATGAATTTATCTGCACAAGAACAGGAGCCTGCGTGGCCTTTAGCATGTTGAAGAAGGATAATGATGTTCACAGACGAAATTGAGATCAAACAGAAATTCAGGTTGATTTTAGTCACAAATTGCAGGAATTGAATAATTCCCAATGTCAACGACTGCAATTTAAGCTTTACTTCCAAAACCAAAGAACATCTTCTCTTTACTGAGACCTAACAGTTAATGAGATCACGCTTTCAAGAAGATCACAGCGCTTGTAAGAAGATATTTTGTAGCTTTCGGAGAAACCACTAAAAAGACTAAGTATCACACCATCCAAAACTGAAGTAAAAACCAGTAGCAACAATACATCGACTGACTCCAGTGAGAACTGGGGGTTGAGATGAAGAGATTCCAATCTGGGGTGTATGTACACAAATCAGCAATTAGGGGTAATTGCTTTCAGCTGCATTTTGCTGTTTAAAAAATAAATAATAACTCCTAATTATCACTAATTTAAGGACAGATGAAAGCCCATGCTGGTGCGGAGAGGAGACACACCTGACAGAAAACAGCTACCTCAAATGCAGCTCCAGTAGTGTCAGCTAGAATGCTTCTGCCATGTTCCCAAACCAAAATTGCAACAGCTTTAATCTCTTTTCTTCTCAGGCACTTCCTGCCCATTAATCTGTCCCTTTGCCCATGGTCAGCAAAGCTACAAAGAGGAAGAAACTCATTGTGCTTCCTACTGCTCTGCACATGCTGCCAGATTATCAGCCAGACACTATTCCTTGGTTATCTACCCATAGCCTCACGTAATGGCACAGGACTTGCCATGCTGATGTTAGCTGCACGACTGAAACCGGAGCGGAAGCCTGTGACCCACGCAGACTTGTGATACGTGTTCTTCTACGGCTACATGAAAAGAGATAAAACATCTCCAGATCCAAGATTAAAATGAGTTCACTGGAAGATTTCCTGGCCATTTCATGTAATCTGCCCTGACAGCATTTCCTGCCTTGAAATAAAAGCTGTCCCCCCCTGGGCAGCCCTGGTTGTGTTCCTCCGTGCACAGCCACACGAGGCAAGCCTGTGTGCAGGCTGCATGATGGGCAGGACAGTACCTATCTGTGTTACAAGTAGGCAAACCAGCTATGTGCCAGGCCAACGCTAGCAAAGAAGCTACTTGGCCATTACAGAAGTGTGGCTCTAATGGTCCTCCTGGGCTCAGTGAAGAGGAACACAGCCAAGGCAAGTTCACCTCATGAGTACCCTTTCCATTACAACTCAGAATCCAATACCCTTTGAAGCACTACTGTCAAAATTTACGTACTCGAATACTCCACCCTGTAAAAGTGCATGCCCGTTACAGGCTTAAATGCATCAAGCTTGTAAACTTATTCTAAATAAATGTGCCCCCAGCATCTGTCTAACCAAACTGTAAAGCCCTCATGCAGGGTGGTTTAGCATGCATTTTCTGGACAGCAATAAGGTTGGATCAGACCTAAATACCAATCCGACCCAGAATCTAATCTGCAACAGTGGCCAACAGCATATATTTGTCAACATACAGGACACAAGACAACAGAGACTGGTTCTCAGTTGAGTTTCAGATTACCCAACACCAGGTAAGTCAAAAAGCCCAAACTCCAAGGCAATGATGCATCTGTCCAACATGGCCAAGGCACGCCTATTTCTCTTAACTATATTCCCTCCTGTGGACTACTATAGTATTCCTTGGTTTTTCCACTCAGTCTAACCAGCATTTATATTTGGTCAAATGGGCAGCCTACATCCCTGGACCCACAGGAGCATTTCTGAAGTTCCCCAACCCTGCTTCACTGGCGCTGAGGTTCCCCACTGGGGCTGGGACTCAGGTTAATTGCCCAGTTTCCTTCCCCATTCCTGCACGTCTCTGGGCTCACTACATGTCACCTTCACTAGTGGAGCTGAGCAGACTTAGGTCCCTGCAGTATAACTGCTTTGTATGGTTCATGTGGCTTCCTTAAAAAAAGATCTAATAATTACTGTTCCGAAGCCTCAACCAGGCATCCATATTTTTCAGACAAGCGGGCAAGCTCAGATCTCTCATTCGATCTGTATTTCCTCTAACTCCTATTTCTACAGTATCAAGTTCAGAAATCTTTTATTAATAAAAGGCTAATCCCTTACAAGTCATTCTGAGGGGCTCATAACAGAATGCAGTCATTTTTATCACCAAAACTCCACAGCAAACAGAGGTTTCACTGTAAACAGGATTTGCAATACATTATTCAGATATTGTGATGCTTTTGGAGGCAGAGGAAGCCCCCACTTGTGACTATAACTTTCAGTTCAGCTCTGGGTAAAACCTTTAAACTGTTTTCACTCCCTCTAGTCTACTGATTTTGCAATGAACACACCCTTACCTGTTACAGACCATTAACAAAGTCCCCTTTTTGTGCTTCCTTGCCCTCCCCCATGACATTTGGAGAAATCCTGAGATGCTGTAACCATCCTCAGACACCACTGCCCCAGGTCCCTGTGTCCCAGGAGCTGGAGAAGGCAGAGAGGAAGGTGTCCTCCACCACAGCTGAGCACAGGTGCAGGAAAACAGGAATTTCCCTTTAGGGATCAGCTGCAGAGAACTACCTGGTTGCTTAGAAACGTGAGATTAACTACAGCTCAGTTTTCTCCTTACTTCACGTGTGCGCTGTAGGAGAGGCCATAAATTGGCTACTTGGGGGACTCAGGATGCAGAGCAAGATGTGAGGTCGCCACACTGGGTCAGGCAGCAGGCACAGCGGGAACATGAGTATTCTGCTCCCCTTGCCCCTTCTGGACTCTGTGAGCTCTCTCTGGTTTGCAATGAAAAGTTTGTCCTTGCTGAGTTTCAGCCACCAGAACGTGGGTCAATGTCAATCACGAACCGACTGTGCCAGGATCTGAGCTCTGATGACAGTCAGTTGAGGGAACGCAGCTAGGCAAAGGAAATACAACATCCAACCAGCAAGAGCAGCTGATATTTAAAGCAGATGATATTTTAAGCAAAAATTACATTAATTTCTGTGCCTCTTAGTAATGTTTCCTATGTGAGCTGCGAAAGCATCAGTGACTGGCAGCAATAAACACACTTAGTGCCTGTTTGCATCTACCATACCTCAAGGAGTTGAAGAAAAAGTGGGATTAGAAACAGAGAAACCCAGCTACTGTTTTGTTTAACCACCCTCATATAACATGGAGGAAGGAAAAAATGATCTAGGTAAAACAGATGTGGACTTAACCTCACACAGTTTACAGTCAAACCAGTTTGACATGAAAAAGCACCATCACTAATGCAAACACAGGAGCACAGCCCACAGTGTGTGCTCAAGAGCTTTCAGGAAGTCTCTGCAAGAAGAATGATCCCCAAGCCTGACATAACAGGTCAAAGGATAGGTGAACTGACATCTGCCTGGGAAGTAAAAGAATTTGGAAAAAGATGCTTGTAAGCATCCTTAACTTAGACTCACGTTCATTCACATTCAGAGACATCAGCTCTCAGACACAGAGTGGGAGGGATATGCTGTGTAGCACGTACCTAATAACCTTCTGGACAAGAGCCAGCAGTGTGGTTATCATTATGGTGGATAGGTACTACAAGCTGAGGGTTAATTATTAGCAGAGCTTAAAATCAAAGAGAGTTTGATCCAGGCTGCATAGCTATATACACACACACCGAGCCACTACCCTGCAGCATTTCCGGTCTCTTTCCAGACAAGCTCAACATAGTTTAGCCATGTACAAGGTGACACGCTATGCTAAGGTAGAAGTGACAGGGAGACCAGAGCTAGGCGGCTCTTGAAAACAGTTAGCACCTATGTGAGCGGGTACTGTGGGTGCTTTCCACTGTTTTGTTGGCAATACCACTCCAGTGGCTGTTTAAAAAACAGCATCATTGGAACAAAGTTACATTATGAGTATTATTCAAGTTCTACACACAAAAATTCTCTTTGACGTGGGAGGAAGGACTAGAATTGCCTTCTGCTCCACACTTGCATGCTTTGCTACGAGAAGCAATGAGGTCTGCAAGGACAGGTTTGCAACTACCACAGCTCTGACTTTGTTAGAAGTTATTTAATGATATTTAATGATACTTTATGATTACAGGCTGGTGGGATGGGGAAGAAGAGGCCAAGTGAACAAAGTATCAACACGGAAAAAAGGCCAAAAACTGAAATCACCTGGCAAGGGTTTTCTTCAATTAACAGAAACTCAGAATTGGTAGAGTCACTTATTCTTTTCCACAGCAAAACGCTCTTTGGGCCTACTGGAAACATGATGGATCTTTGCCAAGTAAGTCAGTAACTCTGCCTCGCTCCAGAGATGAACATCCCAAACATACCCAGGGTTTTTTTCACTTAGTTGCCCCATTAGTTCAGTATTAACCCAATTAACTCAGTTCTAACAAACGCAGTTTTACATGTCCATAAGCACTTGATATTTACACTGCATTAGGAAAGAAAACAAGGACCATGGGTAAGCAGATAAGACTGAACTGGGAATACACAGTGGCAAGGGAGAATCGACTTGTTTGTAACATTACCGATGTTGCACATGTGCAAACCTGGAGGTGAGCAAGGACCACATACAATTAATAGATGGATCACACTCCTGTATAAACAGAACAAGAAAAGGAGATTATGCCAGCAAAATATAATCAAAATGACCAGCTAAGCTGCCTAAACAAGGCAGTTTATGTATGATGGGGGGAGGAGGTTTAACTGAGAACACTCTGCTCTTTTATTTGCTCTCCTACCATGTGTGGTGCCTAAACACAGGCTGATGTGACCAGGAGATAGATTTACCATTTCATATTCCCACAGACTGCAACCAACCACCAAAACCAGGGAAAAATAACAGCTCCAGAGGAAGTCTACACGACCAGCTGAGGAAGTCCAGCTTCCAGACAGCTAGGGCTTCAGAGACAGAAATGCCACCCATTAAGCCAAAATCGTAAAGAGAGTGTCAGGGCAGTCTTAGGAGACGGGGCAGCTCGGTTCAGGAATCATATCCAGCCACTGCAAAGTGCCATGACTCAAGGTGTTTGCTATTAAGTCACAGCTACTAGAAACACACAGCTTTAATGAAGGCTAAGTCAACACAAGGGACCTTTCAGGTATGTAATACCAGCAGTTACAGTGAATGCAGATAGGAGTAGACTGTATTTTCATCAAGGAAACATTTGCCAAAATAGTTTTAAGTGAGCAGTCCAAACAACCTCCCTACTGTTTAGACTGAAGCTCTCCCAAATGTGGCTTTTTCGTTAGTAAATTCAATCTTGCTTCAGTAAATTAAAGTACATTTCCACTTTGTTCTGCTAGCCATCACAAGAACAGAAAAGGTGAATTCAATGCTAAGGCTGCTCCTGGAACAACGTCAACAGCCCGGTAAGGGCTTGGGAAACACCCAGGCATCTCCCAGCCTTCCCTCATGCCCTCTCACTGGAGTACTCTTCAAGTACTTTCTATGCATAAATCAACAAAGATAGGATGAACTTCAAACAGACCTCACCCTACACAGACAAATAAGCTAGGGAAAATGTATGTATGATTTGTAATATTTACATTTCAAGCAAGGAAACTTCTTGTTTTGATACAGTATACATACTGAAATGACTAACCAGCCTGCAAATTGCATAGGTTCACTTTACGCATTGCTTTGTACCATGGAACATTGCTGGGTAACTTTGTTCAGGGACTAGGCAGACTTCAGAGAACTCATGTTATGGCAGCTTGGCTAAATAATGTTCCATTTACAGTTTTAGTTTAATCCATCCATTTGCTGCATATCAAGGCCAAAATTTCATATTTTGCAACTGCAGTCAGGCTAAGCTCTGGCTGTGCTTTGTGGTTACTTGTCATTCTCAGTCAGTTAGTGCTGTAATCGTACTTATCTGTAGTCATGCTATTGAAGAAATGATGTATTTTCAAGGGATTATTCTGTATAAATGAAAAAACATAATTTTTTTTCTCAAAGGTCACAAATTAGACAACAAAAGCAACATAAACAAGGCAATAAATAAGCTGGATTAATATAAATTAACATTGAAGATGTTTGTTTCATAGTTTACAGTCTGGAAACATGACCACTTGCACTAGGCTGACTTCAGTGATTTCTATTACTCAGATAAGCACGTCACCACAAAAAGTCTGAGGTGAGGCAGGAGCTTTTATTAGGCCAAACAGGAGCTGGAAAAACAACAGAGCAACTTATCAGCCAGCCTAATAAAAGACATTACCTCTCCCTACAAACCTTGCCTTGCTTATGTCATGGCAGCAACTTCACTGCCCAAATACTTCTCATCCTAACCATTAAGTTTTACATTTAGTAGAAGTCCAAGAGCTGCCTCGGTTTATAACTGATTTTTGTAGCTAAACAAGACTTTCATTGCAGAAAGGCAACGAAGGGACGGGAACACCGGTACTGGAAAGAAAGCTTGTGCAATTTTACCAGCACAAGCATTGGATCTGTGAGTTCCTCCTCCCCCACATGCTGCATTCCCAGCATCCACAGAGTATCCACAGCAGCAAACGATGGGCCTTGGGACCAAATTACCTCCCAGCTGACACTGCCTGGAACTACCATCACTGATGTGGGTGGGACTATATCCCTAATAACTGATGCGAGAAACGAGCTGGCTCCCCTGCAGCCATTCAGGATTCCTCAGGGACTCTTGAGAAGCAACAGCAAGCTCCTGAAGTGGCTGAAAGCCATTTTTCATTCCATATTCACTGTCACAGCACTGAATTAAGAGAAATTTTTCTGTGAGGCTGGAGGAATAATTGTATGCCCTGGACCAGCAGATAACAGGTAATGTATAGCCATGGGGTAGTGTAGGGCTACCCAGGAGAGTTTAGGGAAGCAGAATTTTCCCTGGAGCATCCTGGAGAGGGGAGAGGATTAATGAAGTGTTTCCAGGAACCAAGCACATTAAGGTATATAGCCTTGCTTTGTCAGCTGTACAGTAAGCACAGACACACACACAGACATTTGTCCCTTTTTCAGCATCCTTGTTATTAAGAAGAGCTCAGGCATCCTCAGTGAGCTGCTTGGTGAGACACAAACTTCTTTCCTAGCCTATTTTTGTTTAGAGTAGCCACACAGCTCCTCCTCACTGCCTCAAGGTGACAACAAATGCAAAAGCCAGAATTACACACAAATTAGCCTTAGCCCTGCTGCTCCGGCAGGGCAGGGCTCTGTGTTCAGCCTTTCCAGCTAAACGGCTTCTCTGCCTGCCTCTCCCAGCACAGCCTCCAGTGCCAGCAGCTGTGCCTGAGCACAGCTCCACAAGCATTGATCCTGGTACAAAGCACATGCCTGGCCTGACAATCTGAACCTGGAGGTCAGGGTCCTCTCTTCTGCAACCCTCCTGACTGCTCTGCATCCAGACCCTCTGCCAGGAGTTCAGTCAACTTCAAACAGGCAGCAATAGACCTGTGCTGCTAACAGCTTGTCTCCAGTAAACTGCTAGCAGAGGAAAAAAGCATCCTTAAGTTCAGTTTACATTTAACTATAAGCACCTGAGGTAGAGTAACCTGTGTTCTGCAGAGAAACCATCATACCAGCATCCAAAGTGGCTTAATCAATCAACTTTTGAGGAAGTCAGTTTGGATTAACTTTTGAGTGTATTCATGTCAACACACTCTACATTATTTCTTAGCTGCTCCGTATCAGAGTAGAAGTGGCCAGGTTCATTGCTCTCTGGCATTGCAAACAAACACTAAATCTGTGTTTCAGTGGTATCAGGCAGGCAGCAGCTGTTGCTGCTGAATGCCCAGCAGATTGCTCTTCCTCTCAGGACTCATATGGGAAGGTAATGAATAGTTTGAAGATATTATTGTCTGGCAGCAAGCATTTTCTTTCACAAATAACACCTGAAAAAAAGAGTAAGAAAAGAGAAAGAAGAGAAGGCTTTCCTGTGCCCCTGATCTGGGCACTAAGCTGTCGCGTTTTTATGTGAGGGAAAAATAAGACATTACACAGTCTTCTGAAAGATCCTGTTAGAGAAATGGAAGGCAGGATATAGAATTTAATGCATAATTCATGGCTTGTGAGAGCCCTGAGGCAAGACCTTTCGGACTCGCTAATTGCTTTGCTGAGAAGTAAGCCAGAAGCCGCAATAATGACTCCTACACCCAGGAAAATACACACATAAAGCTGTTGTAACATCCACCTAGGGGCTTCCACATTGCCTCTCTTGCACAGATGTGCTGCTGGCCCATGTGACAACATGCCAACCAAGGACAAGAGCATGGGATATCAGGCTGATCCAAGGATCTGTATCTAATTCTGGTATGTATTTCTACATATTCAGGTTTTTTAGGCTGCGGGCAGATATATTTATATAAATATACATGCTGTAGCCCTTGGAGGACCCTCACTGTGTACTCAGAGCCTTTGCATGCAGCGCACGTGAGACAGGCAGAGCTGAGCAGCTCCTCCGCTGCAGTAGCCAGATTTAGCCCCACTGAGCTCAACAGCAAAAAATTCAGTGGGTGCAAAATCAGATCCTAGTTGCAGTCAAAGATATTAATATGACAAGTAGGCAAGTATAACAGCTTACAGTTACAGAGGTTTGCACATGTGCACAATTTGGTGGATCTAAGTCATGAACAAAGCATAAAAATACCTTTTTGCTTCCTATGCCATAACCACCTCCTCCACCATGTCCCCATGAAGAATCCCCAAGAACGTCCTTGGATCTTCTCATCCCAGCAGCCAAAATCATAGGCTTTCATCTACCTACATGTTCAAATCTCTATGCATGTTCTCCCACTTCAGAAAATGCTATTCCAGCCAATTCTCTGATCATGTGCTGCTGACCGCCGCCAGCTACTGCTGCTTCTACTCCTTATTAGACAGGACCAGAAGTTAGCCTCAAGCACTTAAGAAAGGCCGCACTATTGCTGTTCCCAATTTGTTACTGAATCCAGTTACAAGTCATTCGCTGCATCTGAAGAGAGATGGGACTTGCCTCTAAAGCATGGGGATCAATTGTCTTTCTGCTCTGCCAGCTTGTCTGACTCCAGCCCCTCCAGAGCAGTCTTCTTCTGGCTATCTTGTAACTCTCTTCCACTGCAGCATCCTTAGAGAAGTCTAACCCTGCATCCCTTTCACAACACATCAGAAAGAATCTCTTTATAAGCCCTTTCCTCCCCCTTTGGTATTATTTACTGATGCATCAAAATTATCTTAAAAACTCTATAATAAAATGCAGATCAGTATCTTCCATAAAGCAGAAGGTTGTAGAAGTAAAACTACTGAAAGTGCAAGAAAACAGAATCTGTCCCTTACTTGTACTGTTCAAAGTTATACTACACTGATGAATTGACTGAAACAGATTACATTTTTACTGTTAATATGCTTATTTACTGACTTAAAGATATCCAGTCTGTTTCTGAGCATCAAGAATATGAAAAAGCAGAAGAATTTGCAAGAGATGAAGACAAAATAAGATGATTAAAGACCACTGGGTTTGATGGGAAACCATCAGTACTTGTGAGTATGAATGAAGCTATCAATTATATGATAATGGAATAAAGTTTCTGAGCAAGTAATAATACTTTTTGGTGATACTTCAAATCGCACGACGGTGAAGAGGCAAGACTGCCCTGCAACACCTTCTATGTAAGAATTGTAACTATAAATCTTTAAATCTAAAAGGCCACACAATGAAGGCACAAGAATTTAAAGAGCAGTTCAAATGTCAGTGGAGAAGTACAATGAAGCTGAGGATCCCCAGACTTAGACTAGACTCAAAACGCAGTAACTCTGAAGGTTAATAACTTCTATGCCACTTTATAATTGAGATGAAACACAACTCAAACCAAGCTGCAAACCATTCAATGGGCAACTCTCACCTATACTGTTTTAAATCTACATATACCATTTAAACTCTAGAAATGTTATTATCCTTTATACAGTCTCCAATTTAGGTTTTGATATCTACAAGGAATACACAAGAAGTTTGCAGTTTCCTCAAGACCAAGGGTTTACAACCCAAATAAACAAATTAAAGCCAAAGCATGGGAAAGGCAAAGTGAGAACTACAACAAAATGTCACTTAATCTTGTGAGGTCCACCTTTAATAAATTTTGATAGCTCTCACATTGGAAGTAAGATAAATAAACCTTAGCAGGAAGTACTGCTTGGTGTAGTTTCATTTTTTCTGTGACTGGCAGAGAAGTCAGTAAGAGCAGAATGGATCCATTGCAATTGCAACACAAAGGGCAGTCTTTCAGTTTATACAAAGAATACTAGCACAGATGGTGAATCAACATTGCGCAGGAAAATCCATGTGCTTCCACATTAATGAGACATGGGTTCAAAGAACACAGTATTAGACACTGTCATCATTATGGCAGAAGAGATTTGTTACCCAAGCTTAGGTATCCAGATGGTACCAAAATATTCCAAACTTCCTATAAGGACAAAGCTTTCACTATAATTAGAAAATGGTTTCAGAAAAAATACTTGTTTCTCTGAGTATTCCTAGTTCATGTTAAATTGCTCAGCATGCCCTATATCTTGTTCGCAGTGCTTTAACAAGGAGGATGTATATATGCACCGGCAAACCTCAAAAGGCAGAGCTGGGGAGCGATAGCACAGGAGACAGGAGCTGTGCAGAGCCACATTCCCAAGGTGCAGAGAAGGAACTGGTAAGCCAAGAGCTATACGGTGCTTCCCTGCTGGATACACTAGCAAGGTCTTCAAAAAAGAAAATGGTCTCTGGTCACGCAGGATGGCACTGAAGCAACACCAAAGAACTACGTGATCTGTGTTCATGGATGTGAAAAAAAGCTCCAAGCTGGAGCAGTGGCTTCTTCTAATTCTGACCAGGTTTAACCCCCTCTCCCTGTAATGGGGAGAGGAGCCAAAACAATTGGCCTTTATAACTAAATTCCATTATTAACACACTTTCATTTCTGATAAAGGCCTAAAAACTCTTCACAAAAGCTCACAGTGAAGTAATTGCTTTCTATTCTGTATTTTCACTTCATTTGAGCAGACTCCCACAGGTTTGACTGTATTTTTTCTCTTAGAAGGAAATTGTGCAGTTTCTCTTAAAAGGCTTACCTTTAAAAAAGCAGCCTAGAAAATACCAAGCTAAATTTGACATGTTTTTCCCTATGTTTCAAAGCCAGGGAAGGGTTTTTCTAGAAGAAGATGACACCTTTTCTACTCAAATAGACTGAAAATCTGCTTCAGAAAAATATGGCAGGGGGTAAGAAAGAAAGAAGAAAGGAAAGATTTCTGTGAGGGTATGTGGGTGCCAGGATTCGGTCTTTAATCTGACAGGTATATATCGGCACTTTTCACAAACATACCTCTAAGTAATCTATCTGTTCTCCTCTTTACATTGCTATAGGTTTATACTGTTTTCTAATGATAGCCTGTATTTTTAGGTTAGCTTCCTACCAGTCTCTTTGCCTGATGTCCAAAAACCTATCAGGTTAACAAAGCATGAAAAATACCTTTCTTCATCACTGCATTTGCCCTTCTAAGTTTCTCAAGCAAATTTGTCTTAAAATCAAAAACTGTACTGTCACCGGTGAGACTGACAGCATGGTCCAGATTGGTAACTAGGGAGCAGGCAGAAGGAGGCGGCTGCTCAGCTGATGGATATAAATAGCAAAATCCCAGTCAATAGGATATTATTGTTCTTCAGGGTTCCCAAAGAAGCCTTCAGCAATGGATCAGCTCCTACGCACATGCTGATCGCAAGATAGCGCCCGTGTGCAGTGGGAAGGCCCTGCTAAGGGAAGACTCAAGGCTATCTGAGGAGTTACCAGGTCCCAGCACTTCCCATGCTCCAGTGGGAGGAAAGATTGAGAAAGCGGGGGGAAAGGGCTCAGCAAAGCACCTGTCATCTATTCATTCTTTTACATGTTAGTAACTCATCTCTAAGAATTATAAGACTAAATAGCATACTTTCCTCTGCTCATGCCACGAAGCCAAGCCTAGATGGAGCTCAGCAGGCAAATACAAAAGAGCTTGAGAAACTGGGAAAAGAAAACAAAGAAGGAAAGGAGTTTCCCAGGAGCAGGTCAGAATGGCTTATTTATCAAGCTGTAACTCCACAAAACACCGGCTTCAGCTGGCTTCAAGTCAAGGCAGCTTACACACTCAGGTATCACAGAGCTTCCATTTATAAACCGCATTTCAAGGTGAGGCAATTAACTGCCTCATTCCTCCATGACCTTTGCAGTAAAGAAAAACAGAATCCAGTTGCTCTATTTTTAATTTGTTTCTGTTAACTGTCTGACTTCCTCCTCTTGCAGAACATATAATCACCCAGGCAGCCATCTCTAGGTAGATGCAAAATAAATATGTCTCATCCACGCCTTAAGCAAGCTCTCCCTTGGTCTTCCTCTCTACCCAACCAAGCTCTTTCAGACCCCTGAACGCAGGAGACAGGGTTTCAGGACAGTGGATTTAGCACTGCTCTCTGTTAAAATAACATTTGGATGATTCTGAGAACTGAAGAGCATGATTTGACAGCAAGTTCAGGCTGGGATAAAATTTAATCTGATTTAGTTATGCATGCAAACAAAAAGCTTTTATTAGTGTACATTCCTCAAAGAAAACAAATTATAGTTCCTGGAGATGTTAATCATGAATTAACCTCTTCCAGCTTACAGCAGCAAGTTTTCTTCCTTCCCCAGCTCCACTTTATCTCCTTTATAGCAACACGTACTAAAATCAAAGCAAACAAAATTCCTGGAACAAACTCAGTGAACTGAAAACATAGTAAAAAGAAGCAGAGCATACACAGCTGATTTAGATCTTGACTGAGGTAATGCCAAAGCACTTGGGGAGAAAAAAAGGATTTACCTGAAGATGATAAATGGTAACTCATACAAACGATCAACATGAGGCTTCAAAAACTACATCTTCAAAATAGAGAAGTAGAAGCAAGCAGGTTGATTCCATCCCATAAACATTTTGTTCTTGCATTAAAAAAACCCCTAAGCCAAGCCAAGCCAAAATGAAATCGGATTGCACTCAGTCAGCCTTCACACCAACTGGTGTGCACTGGGGAGAACACCAACAAGCATGAGCAAACCCAGAAGGAAGCACCTGCCACCGAACATGAGAACACCGCATGCTGAGACAAAAGATGGGTTTGTAGCTCCATGTGAATCATCAAGTTGTAAAAGTTTACGATAGAGACGGCAGCATACATGTGTTCATGTGAATTGCTGGATGACATTATTAGCTTTTACTGATCACGCTAGATCGTGAAGGAGAAAAAAGTAAGTTGTGAAGAATCTGGTCAGGTAGTTACAATGGCCAGCTTGAAAAGAGAATACCAAGGTTCAAGTCCTGCTCCACCAAAACTTTCCATGTTCACACAGAAAAATATGTAATTAGGTTGTCTGGATAACTTGGAAAAAACCCTCTGGCTTTCATGTGCCTTTGATCCCCAACCCTAACACACAGGCGTCATCTAGAGAAATACATCAAAACCATGAGACACTAAAAAAAGAGAAATAAAACCCTGCTAGAATGTAGTAAGAGCACATTTCAATTTATTTGAGTCAAATGCAAAACAGTTGCAAGAAAGCCCATATTATCAGGGGGCACCATATTCTATGGGCATCAATACTAAGTGCCAGAACTCAAGCTTGGACCCTTTGTGTAAAACCACAGTTATTAAATGCTACTTCCACAACCGTAACAGCCCCATCTTTCTGTGAGGATGCAACATGTGAGAACACACATGTGTAGCAGGACCAGCAAGCCAAAATGAGGTGGGTAGCCCATGTCAATCTTTTTGCCACACAGACACATGTTAGCACATTAAGCTGTGTTTTCCATGCACCTCCTGTGTTTAGCCTCCGAATCCGATCATTAGTGTGACAAATGAAACAAGCAGAAGCTCTGGCTCAAAGAGCCCAAACTGCAGGATCTCTGTGGTCAGTCACTCTTCCTAAGCTTTGGCTCATTAGTGAAATGGGAATATAAGAGTTCAAGTGAACATTCAGTTCATAATTAAGTGCCTGAATGACAAAGCTGTCTACTGGCTTGAATGATGCAACACAGGGGTCTCATCTGAGCTTGTTGTAGGCCATCTCTACAACTGGCTTTTGTAATCAGTCTCAAATTAAAAGTGAAGGACTGAATATGCATGAAAAAACTGTGATCCTACATTAAGAAAAAATTAAAAAAAATAATAAAATAGCTGTTAGAGCCATGTGTGGAATAGGCAATAAAACCATGTTTAGACCTTCCCCAAAATTAAAGGAAGACAAGGACTTGAAAGGTACCCAAGATCTGACTGGTTGAAACAAAATCTGAATATAACTTGCTTCATCGATTTAGTTTCCAAACAGTCTTGGGAGACAGACGGGCATCAGCTTCCCAGCCCCCCCAGCTACATCTGGATCTCTCAGCACCTGAGGATGGCTCCTCTCAGTGATATCTGGGACCAGACGGGAAGCATCTGCTGTCCTTCTCCTGCAGACATGGGCTACCACCAACAGGGTCACAGCCACTTCCCAACTTCAGAGTAGTCACGCTGGAACGACTCCAGGTTCTTACATTAAAATGAACTCATGATGAGTGATACTGTCAGTTGCAGCATTACAGATGAAGGACTTTACTCTGTCCCTTAGCTGTATGAACAATGAAAACATGGTGCTTCCTCTCTATACACACAGTTTTTTGAGACAATTAAATATAGTATCTTTGATCTTTCTGATAAACACACAATGTTTTAAAGTTTTTAAAGGCCAGCACTCAATACATCAAAAAACCCTCTACCTTCAAAACAAGAAATGCAGCTCAGCCAGCAAAAATCCATATTCTGTCTTCTTTCGGTCAAGGTCAATAATCATATTAACTTCTGAAAGAAGCTTGAGCATAAGTCCTTTTTAACCAACATTAGGTCCCTTAACAACTTTCTTGTTTATAATGGGCAGAAATGGAAAAACTCACACAAGAGTCTCTGTAACTTCAAACCACTCCTTGCCCTGTACTCAGGGAGACCTTTAAAAGAAAAAGACAAAAAAACCCCGAGAGTAACAGGAACTAAATGTTGTTCAGGTGCATTAATCACCAAGGCCAGGAAGCCCTCTACCTGGTATGGAACTTCGAACAAGGACAGTGACCAAACGCTTCCCAGCTACTCTGAACAGTAACTGCTGAAATTGCTCAGGATTTGTACCAGAAATAAGACTCCCGAGTCCCTTGTCAAAAAGTGAAAATCAGGTCAAATTTTGTTTGAAAGCTCGTCTTCTAGTGTGGCCAGGATATTTTATGATTAACCAATATTAAGTATCACGTGAAGGTCTGGCCACAGTCCCTCCTGCACCATCATTAGGTTTCTGATGATTTTCTCTCTTCCCTATTTGCCTACTTCTGTTTGCTTTGTTACTCTCCTTGAGTAAACAGCCCAGACACATTTATGTTTCTTTCCTTACACACATCACAGACAGTAAGTTTGAAATGGATATTTCATACTATATTATTTATAAATACTATATCTTTATTAAGTTATAACTGCAGTTCATGTTCATCATGCACATCAGTAAGAACCAGAATGTTTTAATCACGTACGTGTACGATATAAAGGATCAGTTTTTAACAAAGTTATCTTTGTTGGCATTGCTTTCATTAGTCCTAATGTCCTTCCCATTTTTCACTGAGCCACAAGAAGCATAACCAGCTCTTAGATGTGAACTACACTGACTGCATGTGCAAAACTCCTACTGGTATACATTAGGGGGCTCTTTGCAAAGACTAAACCAAAATGGCAAAGTACTGTCTGACCATCAGCACACAACAGAAAGACAACCCATGCACATAACCAGTCCCAGGTGCTTTGGTTGCAATTCAGAGCTTCAGCTGGAGTCCTGTGAAACAGACAGTTCAGGCTATGGTATGACTCCAAAAGCATATGAATAGCACACAGCTGCCTGACCACAGAGGTGGTCATTGTACTGCTATTTGGGTTTCTTGAAGAAAACACAAGAAAAACAGCTGGAAGAATAAAAACGTAGCTTACCATAAGCACTGGAGAGCTAGGAGACAACTGCGTGATTGGTGCACATCTGAGGCCTTTCACAGATTTCAGAAGTGCTAACAAGTGAATTATCCTAAGGAACAGATCCAAACCAGCAAGACCTGCCATGTTATCATTGACAGCAACTGTAAATGGGGCGGTGGTGGTGGGAGATGCATGTAGGCAATTGGAGGTTTATTTGAAGTTAATTTTCTCCCCTATCTTCTTCCTGGTGCAACATCAAAATATTTTCTTCTAAGGGCTCTTTGTTAACCTGGAGACTGCAACTGCTGAGCCAGTGAACAACAGCCACCTGGGAGAGCTGTTCCTCAGGTGCAGCACCTAAATGTGAGCTTCCATGTAAATCTGGCTAAAACATGGAGCACCCACCCTGGGGTCCCAGTATAAGAAAAGGAGCGGCATGGCAACCATTGTGATGGTGGTTAATTAGACACTTGAAACTCATTTCACAACCAACTACAAGTCTCTAACCCCACTCAAAAGTGAAAAGGAAAACTGAGAAGTTGAGTTGTCCAAAAAGCCACAAACTCCCCAGTAAGAGTAACTTTTAAGATGCTACAGCATAAAATATGTTTTAATACACGTCTGGAATAGCGGAAAATAATTAACAGAATCCCTCAAAGTATTCCACTATTTTAACAAATATTTCCTGAATTATGCCTTCAAATTAAGTAATGGGCATAGATATTTGAGTTGTCCTTCAAGTGGTTTTGATAACATCTTTTCAGATCAAGTTGGAGTTCTCATTTTGTAAAAAAACAATAAAATCCTCTCTGTTTGGAACTTACATGTCCACAGGCATTCTCTCTCTAGATATCCAGGCTGCCGCTACTACGAGCCTCCTTAGAAGATGCCGACTTAAGCTTGTGTTCATGGTTATAAAGCCTCAAACTACAGCTAAAACACAGCTCAGCTGTTTGCACAGAAATATGCAGCGATTATAATGAAGTAAAATTCATCCTGCAATCCTCCACCTACAGTCCCTGTATTTAACTAGTGTGCAGACATAAAAATAGAATAGCAGGTAAAGAGACATGTAGAAAAACACCCTTATTTCTTAAAAGGTGCTGTGAAGCCCTTCACCACCCCAGCAGTGACACAAATATGACTGCTTATCTGGTAATTTCTTCTCCTGAGTACATAATCTTAAGAATCTTACTTCTAGATGGCAAGAGGGGTAATATTTCACTCTTTCCCTTTAGACATATGCCCTGAACAATTATCCTATAATAACAGTGAGTTTAAACAGCACAGGACATAAACAAATAACATTTAAATGAACACTCACAAGCTAAAATATCCAAGGTTGCTTCTTCTAGTCCAATAGAAAGGTCTTTAAAGTGGAGAAAGGAAATGAAGTCACCCCTTTGTAGCATTTTCAAAGTAAATGCTACGCATACTTCAGGATTTAAGTGACATAACCTTGAAATTGTATTTTGGAGAAATAAAATGGTTTAAATTTCTGACCAAGCTGAGTGGAAAAAAAACCAAAAAGCAAGCAGAAGAAACTATGATAAGTATATCATATTTTAAATCAGCGCTAGTTTTAGCACAGTGTTTTGAAACTCATTTTTAAACTAATGCCATCCAACCTCAGGCAAGTAGTATGGTCTGAGATGTCACCAGCTATCCAAACACTGAGGCTGGTCAGTGCTTGAACAACAGCTCACCAAGGAAAGACAGAGAAGGTGATGTTGGCAACTGACAGCAGACCAACCCCATGTCTCAATCCAGGTCCATGCTTGAATGCCAAACACAGTCCCTCATATGATGAGGCGTTAACACATGGGTATAAGAGTTCACTTGACTGCAGAGCTACATGATGATTTGAATTTGGTGTAATGCATGCTACTGCATGATTTGAATTTGGTGTAATATCACCCATGCAATGGGACAGTGAGCCCAGACTTCTAATTTGTCAGAGACATTAGCCATTGACCTTATTACAGTTGCATGCTGAAACGTGCAATCTGTACTTTGCCTTACCTCTCACTGTTCCTTTATTTCACTGCCAGGTTTTCCTATTTCAGAAGCAGGTGAGTCTTCCTTCCATTCCTGACAAACACTGTCAGGTATGACACTGCACTCACAAAGACCATCCCCACCACAAGATTTATGTTTCCAGCATTATATTCGGCTCTTTATACACAGATTTGAATCTTTATTTGGGGGGTTGGATTTGTAACTTTCAGGCCTATTTATCTCCGTTTTCATACTGAATAGGATCACTCAGTGGTTCTACAGAGGTTTGTCTAAGGCTCTCCAGGCAATTTAAGCTTTCCAAATATCACCCTAATCTACAAAGAGCTCCACTGAAATGAACACATCTACAGGCAGAACAAAATCCTGCTGAATATGGTAACAAGTTACGGAGGAGTTAAAGTAATGAACAGTTACAGCACCTTACTTTTGTCAGAAGGGATGGATAGATTAACAATATATCCTTCTATTTGTAAAATTTCCATGTGTTTGAAAGTCACATCAGACTATAGCAAACAGCTGAATGCTGCTGCATTGTGTAATTTAAGAAAAATACTACTCTCTGTAGTTAAGTACAAAAGTCTTAAGAATTATGCTTCATACATAAATGGATAAACAAAAACACTGAGAGAAACAAGACTGACTATAACACCTGCCTTGGGTTGTCCATCAGAGATGCCTAAGCCCCCAAAACTAAAGATACCTAGATACTTTCACAGCCAGAGTTAACTTTTGAGTTAAGCATATGTATTACCTCTTAAGACAAAGGCTTTGGGACCTGACACAAACCTCAGCTTCCTTTGAGGTATGGGTGATAAGTATAGTTACTACTGTCCAAAGCTTATAAAATCTAGATCTTAATGATCCAAACAGGAAGACAGGCAAAATCAGAGAGTGCTGGGAGATCATGACTGATTTACCCAAAGGTCCAAACTTAGGCAAGGATAGGGAACCAGTGGGGCTGGTACTGGTCAATTTATTTCTTCCAGCCTGTCACTTTTTTTGGGAGGCATTATTTCTGACAACACAATATGTTCCCATGCAGCCCTCCAAATATGCTTGAAGGCCATGCAACCCTCATCAGAGGAAGCCTGAGGCTCAGGAAAGTATTTAAGCCTACTGAAATCAAGGAATAAACATGGATGTATTTCTGTGGTTTCTGGACCAAACTCTGAGTAGCAGAATGACAAGGAGCAGGACTCTGGGATCTTTGTCTAGTCCTCTGATAGAAGAATAGTAGAGTTCTACATACCCAGCCAATGTATTCTACTGTAATATACAAAATGAACATTCAAACCATAATTAATTACTTTTATATGGTGATAACAACGCTTGCTTGCCAGAGATGGACAAAACATCTGACTGCACAAGTATTGATCTCCACATATTTCTTTACCAGGAAAGCAATGTAATAAAGATATGTACTATAAACATACATTCAGACTATCGCAAAGCACAGGACCAAAATATCTGAAAGAGAATGATTCCTGCTGAGGATGTTGCCTCATCCTAGTAAGCACAATCCATCACATAAGGGAGCGTATTTTTGATGAACCTAAATCAAGCTTCCTTGGGAAGGTTTTAAAATATTCTTGCGTTGTAACAAAATGTTCCCGCTGGTGTTGCAATGAAAGAAAGAGAAAAAAACCATCTCCTGACAGGAAATTAATTATTGAGCATTCCAATGCCTGATGATGTGCTCCCGCATCGTGCAGAGACTTTCCATTTTTCTCTTTCAGTACATGGAGAAATTCATTATGGAGAATATACAAGCAGGAAAAAAAGAGCACGAGAATATCAGTTTATTGAATGCATTTAGAAACCGAACAGACCAGGAGGGAGCAACTTGGTCTGTGCATGACCATAGTTGATGTTCGTTCCCTCTTTACACTCCCCTCTCCTCCCTCAGACTGTCACTTTTTGTTCTGCTCTCTGAAATTACCTCTGTCAAGAACTGAAGCAGTGTGCCTGGCTTTTTAGCATCACTTACCTGCAACAGCTTTGAACTATCACTTCCTTCATTGGAAAAATAAAGTGGAAAATCTCAGATCTTGATGGAAAGGTAAAATAAAAGCCCCATCATCATATGCCTAAGCCTAAATATCAAAATGTAATTCTATTTTTTAAATGGTCCCTTTTTCCCCCCCCCCCTAAGTCTAGTCCATTTGGTAAATATCACCCCCGGCTGTCAGTTCTAGCCTCCCTGTGTAAAAGCTGAAAACCCCACACATGCCATAATTCCTCTCATTGTTTACACGACAGAATATACAGTTCCTGAGGCTACTTCTACACCGGGCACATGTACCTAGAACATCTCAATTTGGTGGGATCGTAGCACTGCAAGAACATTCCCATGAGAGCAAATACTTCCCAGTAACCGTAATCTTGGATCCTTCCTGGATGTGGAATTACCAAATGAGAGAGGGAATATGCAACAGACTGAAACAGCATATGCCATCTTCAAATAGTATTTTACATCAGCAGTGCTTTACAGCTTAGCTAAGGCATAATGAAGAATTTTTTAAGAGAAATGAATAATTTTAGCTTTTAAAAAAGAAGGCGGAAAGGGTATGGAAAACTGCTGCAGCAGATGGCTGGATGATGCCTGCAGAAACTTCCATACCAGCTAGGCTCCTCAGGTGCTACTGGTACAGTTTCTTATGGTCATTACCAGTTGGATTCATCTCCTTGGGCTCTTCCATCAGTTGCTGGGCATGACAGCTCAGATGCAGCATGAATGTAATGACTCTGCTTTCCAGACCTGAAAGACCTTAAATTTGACTGGTTCTGAGTACCAGCAGAAGTCTCCATCTCTGCACAAAAACATGCCAGTGTTTCCATGCATTACTCACATCCACAAATATTTAGCTGCTGCCTCCTGTCCTCTCCTTCCAACATACTCCCTCCTGGGTCTATATTTGCATCGTGGGGTTCCCAGAGACCAGGAACCACATTCACATATGAAAAATGTCCCATTGCAAGGGAGTGTTCTGGAATAAGACAAACCATACCCTAAACACAGCCGGCCTTTACAGAGAGCACTGAAGGAGCAGGAGACACTGCAGCTGACAGGGACCATCCCTACCCAAGGTCTTCTGTGTGGCCCTGAGCAGCAGGGCCCTGCAGCAGCTCTGATGGTGCTGCTGGAACCTCCGCATTATCCTCAGCTAGCTTTTCATCCTAGAATCGTGACTTTCTAGCACATCAAACCTGTTATTCACTCTACAGCTGATAGACTATGACACTAGCGGTGATTCAGATCTCATTGTTTTGAGAGAATGAATTTTGAATTATAAAGCAGGAGAAGTTTAATTACTACGTATGAGCATGGAGCATACGCTGCCATTTTGCAAGAAAGTATCCTGACGAGAAGCACCAGGCTTTGCCACTGAGCTCCTGAGTAACAAAACTCACACTCCTAGAGTATCAGATTCACCATCTGTAAAAGGTTTTTCATCTCTGGAAGATAATGTGCTACAAATCATGTACACTGTAAGTGACAGATATATTATCATTTGCTTTGGAGCAGCATCTCAGAACACCTTCTCTCCCTTATAAGAGCTCAGATGGGGCATAAAACTTCTTTAAACCCTATTTAGTGGTGCAAGCAAGGTGACAACTGAACTCATGTAGTACGAGGAGAACAGGAGCATTTTTTCATGAACATGTTATTCAAAGGAATTTGCCCTGTAGGATGCCATTCTCCTACAGAACTATAGGAATTTTAGATGAGGCTGTGTGCATCTGTACAAATGCATTTTAAGTTCCAGAAAGGGAAATGAGCTTAACTCCTTCTTACACAAATGGCTGAGAGTCAAAGCCAAAACCATACTACTTTTTTAAAAACAGATTTCTTCTCTATTCCTTCTCAAAAAGTGCCCATGAACTAAGGATTAAACCAGGTTCAACTGGTACAGCTTGGAGCACCAAGAAAACAGAGACAGACTATCCGTGCTACCACAGAGGACCAAAAAAGACAGAGCCATCAGTCAGAAATGTAGAATTACACTGTAATGAGAGACTGACAGAACCCAAGGGGAATTCAACGTGGAATCAGCAGCCCTGGCAGTACTCAAAATCTGAATTTCAGTGGTTATGGTGATACAGGTCAAAATACCGTGAGTGCATCCATCAGCAGTTACAGCACTGATAGAACATCAGAGATGACAGAATGGCTAATTGGAGTCTCTTTTCTGATAAATTATACATCTGCTATAATCAAGCCAAACCAAAACTAATTTTCAGCAACTGCACTGCCTCTGCCAGTAGACAGTGCCTTAATATCATTATGCATAAACAGGAAGAGATAATGACCTGTAATTCAAGTCTATTATTTTATGGAACATGAAGATACACTGCAGTATAGTGTAAGCTGTTGATTGAGACTGGTATGTTACATTAAACCAATCATTCTCCCATAAACCACTGCTGCTGCTGCTTCTTTCACCGATTCTTGCTGTCCTTGCCAATCACGAAGAGTCAGCTCCTGAGGGGCAAACATAACTTTGGAGGAACTACCACACTGATACCGAACTACATTCAAACCTCGCTACTTGCATCCTTTCCACCACAGCCTGTGGCACACTAGGGGAGCATCTCATAGATGATTTACCCATGAACTCTGTCCATGTTTATTCAACAGTAGCTTAGGGAGGTACATTAAATTAAGTACGCAGCTAGTCGTCGGCTTCCCTTCAGATTGCACCGATACGGACCAAGACCCGCATCCTGACTGTGCCCGGGCGCCTCCACATCTCCCGGGCGAAGTGGGCTCTGCCTCCGGCTCCCGAGCGGCTTTGCCAGGCTCCAGGAGGAAGAATGGGCAGAGGGAGGGCGACCGCCGGCACGGCTCGGTTGGCTCCGCACCCCTCAGCCTGCGCAGTCCCCCCGAGACGGAGCGAGGCGAGAGGAGCCTACAGCCCCCGACGGCCCTCAGCAGGCGGCGGTGGGTGGCGGGGGGAGGCCCCGGGGGGAGGCCCCGTCCTGTGCCGCGCCGCATCCCCAGCGCCCGCGAAGCCCCCGCGCCCCGTCCCTCCGGCGGGTCCCGGTGCCGCTCGCCCCAAGCCCGGGTTCTCCGCGGGCCCGGCGCCAAGCACGGGGGAAACTTCGGCCCCGGCGTTCTCCTCCTCCAGCCCCGCACCGCCCACGTCGGGGGGCCGGGAGCCCGCGGCAGGGCACGAGGGGAGACGGGGGAGGGAGGCCGGGGAGATGGAGAGGAAGGGGCGCGGGGCGGAGGGAGGGGTTTCTCCGGGGGTGTCGGTTTACCTTGGAGGTTCTGCACTCGGATGTCGCTGATGTGCCCGATGAGCTCCTCCCGCTGGAACCAGTCCCACTCCTGCCCGGCCATGGGGACGCGAGGCCGGGCCGAAGCGGGGCGGCGGCAGCCACCGGCACCGGCACCGCCGCCTTCACCGGCACCGACGGCGGGCACGGAGCGGGCGGGGGGGGGGTGGGCGGCCCCTCTCCGCTCCGTACCGCCCCGCCCCGCGGCCCTCCCCTCCTGCCCGCCTCCCTCCCGCTTTCCCTCCCGCCGGCCGGGGGCGGAGGAGCGCTGGGGCGGAGCGGCGCGGGTTTGTCCGTGCCTCCCACCGTGGGTGGCTGCGCACCGACCACCCCTTTGCCCTCCCAGGCCGACGTTGGCGAGGCTCCCGCACCGCCTCCCACATCAGCGCCCTCCGCACCGGCCGCCCCCCGGCCCGGGTCCGTTCTTGCTGTAGCCCCCTACGACCACCGGCCTCTCGCCCCGTCCCGCCCGGACACGGCCTGTTGGCGCTCTGCATGAATACGGTTTTCTTTCTGAAGGAGCGGGGATGCTGCGAACGGTACCCGAGTCTTGCCCGCTTTCGCTTGCCTGTACCGGGAGATGTGTCATCCTCCGGAATAAATGTCACGCATCCACGGCAGAAACGAAAAGAGAAAGTATGAACGGCAAAGGGGCTTTCCTCGTGGAGATTAATTAAGCGCTGCTGTTCGTTAAAAAGGCTAATATGCTGTTTGCATACTCATTTAGCCTGCTCTTGCTGGTCGGTTTAGGCTGTCACATTTTCTTTATGGTGAATTTTCACATCGAATATCTTCATTTACACAGTTTGCCATCAAAATTGGACAGTAGGTGTCAAGGCTTTTCAGTATCACTAATATCTATGCGCTACAAACTTGGTGAACAGCATGAGCATTTTCATTACATGCAAGGCATTGCATTACAGTGTACCACTATTTGTACTTTTTGCCTGTTTTCTTTTCAAACCGTGAAGACTGTATAATGTAAACAGCAAATTTTGACACAATCCGGTCAGACTAGTATAGCATCATTAGTTAGACTAGCAAAACACACAAGCCAAGATCTACAAAGTTACATATAAACAAAGTGGGATCTAGAAATTGGGGCTCTTTCAAGTTGGAAATGTTTATGTGATCCCAAGTAAACACACAACTAGTTGTTTCACCCAGCTCAGGAACTCTTCCCACAGCCCACACTGATGAATCTATTACATCTCAGAATCAAACGGAGTCATCCATAAAGCATCTCATAGGTGAACTATTTGTCAGCACTATAACGGGCACCAGTCAACTATCCTAAAATTTGATCACCAAAAGCTGAGGTGGCAGGTGTGTCTTCAAGCTGTCTACATGTCAAAGCTCAAAAGTTTTTCACAAAGGTAAGGACACCATGTAAATCTAAGAATACCATGCTGGAGAGTTTATAAACCTGAATGCAAACAGCAGAAGCAGAAGCTTGCAAGAAGGAAAAAAAACCCCAACATCTAAACTCAGGCAGTGTTGGCACAAATCACAGTGCTGCACTTTGACTTCATTTTGCACTGGGAGGACCTGTTATCCAAGTGGGATGAATGCATCAGTACTGTGTTTAGAAGTGAAAGCGGAAACTGAGCCGGTGTGGCTGTGGGAAAAGCACCCGAAAGACTTCTCAGCATCAGTGAAATACTGTCTGCAAGCGGTGGCTGGAGGTCCCTAGTTCACACTGCTGCTGCCACTGCCGGATGGGGACAGCTGAGGCTTTATCCCAACATATGTGGGCATCCTCCATCACCTGGGGTTGCATGAGGTCTCTAGATAGCCTGTTCCAGTCTGCAGTTTCCTGTTCCTGGTCCTGAGAGCTCCCAGTGACTGCTGTCAGTCTGTCAGCTGGAAAAAGGGAGTTGGTATGAGACAAAAGTGAATGAACAAGGAAAAGTGGAACAGACTGCAAACTTCAGCAGCAGAATCACAGAATTGTTTAGGTTGGAAAAGACCTTTAAGATCATCAACTCCAACTGTAAACCCAACAGTGCCAAGTCCACCACCAAATTATGTCCCTAGGTGCTACGTCTACACGTCTTTTAAATACCTCCAGGGATGGTGACTCAACCACTTCCCTGGGCAGCCTGTTCCAATGCTCAATAACCCTTTCAGTGAAGAAACTTTTCCTAATATGCAAACTAAACCTCCCTTGGTGCTACTTGAAGCTGTTTCCTCTCCTCCTGTCACTTGTTGCTTAGGAGAAGAGACCAACACTCACCTCACTACAACCTCCTTTCAGGTAGTTACAGAGAGCAGTAAGATCTGAGCCTGCTTTTCTCCAGGCTAAATAACCCCAGTTACCTCAACTGTTCCTCATGAGAATTGTGCTCCAGACCCTTCACCAGCTTCATTGCCCTTCTCTGAACTCTCCAGCACCTCGATGTCTCTCTTGTAGTGAGAGGCCCAAAACTAAACCCAGCATTCAAGGTGCATCCTCACCAACGCTGAGTGCAGGGGGATCACTTCCTTAGTCCTGCTGGCCACACTATTGCTGATAGAGAAGGTGGACACTGAGGTGCAGCAGAAGGAGCAAAGGTCAGAGGAAGCAATCCAGTAGCTCCCCGCTGCCAGCCCCACCTGATGTGTGATGTTACAGCTGTGATTCACTGCTCTCTCATATTTTCCTGGGGCTAATTACTGCCTTCACCCTGTCCCTGCCCTGTGTGAGAGCTGCTCAGCTCCGCTGTCATGGCAGAGTGTGCCTCTGACATCTCCAGGCCTGCCGGGTACAGCTGCATTTATAATCGTAGAATCATAGAATCGTTAGGGTTGGAAAGGACCTTAAGATCATCCAGTTCCAACCCCCCTGCCATAGGCAGGGACA
>JBCJKH010017030.1:0-15919 GCA_039877255.1 Loriculus beryllinus
GATTTCACAGATTCTTAATGCAAGGCATTTTTTCCTCCCAGTTATTTCTATACTAGCAAATACAGTCAACGAGTTTTACCGAAAGGGTACATTCTTTGAACTTCAGGCATGCTTCCAAAGCATATGGGCCACAACCCCATTCAGGTAACAGTGCAAGTTTCCACGCAGATAAAACTGTAAAGTATTCCACAATAAATACAAGACTTGTAAAAGATTCTTATCTGAGAAGATTAAGAGGTGGCAATTTGATTAAAGTGAGAGATACTAACAGCTTTAGGATAGCACTGTCTCCGTTTTGTAGAGCCTGGCCTTCCTGGAACACTGGTTTCCTCTTCATCATGTAAATCAAGCTCTTCCTCATATTTAACCGTTTCTTTACCAACTGGCATCAAATGATCATCCAGTTCACCTGAGTATTATGAAAGAGGAGAAAGAAAAAGCATTATGAACAATCAAATCTTGGTACTTTCAGATACTACACAGCAGATGTGATTGCCTGTAAAAACACCATACCTAAGGTTTTAAAATACACTGCAAGGCTCAGAATGTGTAACTTTGGGGAAAGAGTGATGAAGATGGAATTTCTGGGAAAAAAAAAAAAAAAAAACAACCAAAAAACCCAACTCATTTATGGTAAAAACCCTCTGAAGCTTTAAGCAAAATTTAATGAAAATTCCAAAGAAAACTAAACTATTTTTGTCCATAGGAAACAACCAGGGACTGAAATACCCATCTAAAAATCACTCACATGGAGTTATGCTAAGAAAGACAGATAGAACAGTTATATTCGTCTATCATTCTAAAAAGGGAGTTACTACCATTAAATGTTCACTCTCAATACTGAGTTGTGCTACCACGGTTATTTTACATTTGTTGGTTTGAATTCAGTGATCAAAAGATTTAACTGGGTGGGTGAGGGAAGAAATACAAGCCCCAGACCTAGAGACTTGATTTTTCTTTTAGATATGTAAAAGTTTCTGTACTTCATCAAAACACTCATAAATAATGCCAGAAAAAAAAAAATAATATGCTGCATTACACTTACTAGAGACAAGAGAGCTGAAATAATCCTGCAATTCCTATTTTTGGAACATGACTTAAGATACAGTAGAGAATACAATAAATTTAGGGCGGTGCCTTCCATAATTTAATTTATTACAATTAAAAAAAAAAAAGTTATTTTTTGGCTGCAGGATATAGTCCCTGACTTATAATCAGCATCATCTACTATGATTTCCCCTTTATTAGGTACATTCAGTGTCAAAATCTGCACTTCTCGTATTAATGTTACATTTGCTCTTTAAGACAAGATATATTAAATAACAAGCTTCCCTGGAAAAATCTAACTTCAGCTTCCAAGGTGTAAGCTAAATTAGTAACATGATTGTATTGCAAAACAAGGCAAGAGAAAGGGAACTACAGCAGAAGGCTATGACAGAAATGCATGTATATGTGTAACACCCGTTCCATGTTCAATTTCTCAATTATAAAATATTCTTTACCAAAGGGGTACTGTTTTTCCAGTTCTTACCAATTTTGTGCAGTCTTTCACAGCAAATAAGAGCTACAACTCTCTCAGCCAGTCTTGCACAGCTCATTGGAGGACCCTACAAACATTTAAATAATGGCTTCAAAACTTCGGTTAGCACATTATTTATTATACATCTGTTTAGTTTAATTGAACAAAAACATATTAGGTAAACAAGACTTTTTGAAAAAATACACTGACAGCAGTTTTGTGAAGATATTCAGGCTTATGCTGTTTTTCACAGAAGCCAAAATTACAAAATAACAAGAACTCAACAAATTATTGATCAAAACCAATAAAGGACACTTTTCTATAAAACTTACATAAATGTGTGGGGAAAAAAGGCACTTAGAAGAATATATAAATATTTTTGCCTTTGGAATAAACAGTAACTACTTGAAAATGGATTAAAGCAAACAGTGATCTAAAAAAGCAAACAGTGATCTAAATACAGTTATAGAGCACAATACAGGGAAAGAAAAAATTATTTATGTAAATAACAATGAAACTAATTCTAGAAACAGCACAGACATCAATACCAACGTATTTCACTTAGTTCCATGCTTTTCCTTCCCCAAATACGTACCACAATTGAAGCTCGAAGAGGTGAGTTGATTGGCAGGTAGAGAGTAGAATAAAACGTATGATCAGGTAGTTCTCGTGTTTTACACTTGGGAGCTAGGTGTGTAAATGGATCACTTGGTAATCTAGCGCAGTACCTAAGTTGACAAAGCATTTTACAACTCGTCAAAACCTGCAAATTGAAACCTAAACATATTTCAGTGGAACCTTGCTTTACTGGTGTAAATGCTAGAAGATGACTTCAGGCCATAATGAGCACTGCAAGGGCTCATTTATATTCTAACTTACATTCTACACTCCTGAGCAGAAGACTTTTAAGTCCTTTACTACACAGCTAGTGTCCAGCAAGGTCGTTTCAAAGTTGCAATGATGTACAAGACTATTCCATCTCAGGTCTCAGAATTTGCATTTGTTTAATCTCCCGAGTTTACTGTTGCCCTATTCCTCCTATTTTTAGATTATATATTAGGAGTAAATTCTTCACTCTGGTGGTGGTGAGACATTGGCAAAGGTTGCCCAGTGAATTTATGGCTGTCCCATCCCTGGCAGTGTTTAAGACAAGGCTGGATGGGGTTTTGGGCAACCTAGTTTAGTACAAGGTGTCCCTGGCCATGGCAGGGGGTTGGAACCAGATGATCTTTAAGGTCCATTCCAACCAAAATCATTCTGTCATTCTATGATACAGGGTTCCAGAGGTCTCTGCCATCCAGCATGCCTGTAACTGCATGAAGAGTGATCCAGTGTGCATTTGCATAGTCTGTATTTTTGTGCTGTTCTTGAGCTTTGCCTGTTGGCAATTCTAAAGGAGACCTGAAAGAATATTAATATGCTAAGGCCAGCAAAAAGCCAATGGGTAAATTACCAATCGTTAAAACAATTGCTTTTCTCTGTCTGAAATAGCCCAACTTAAAAATAAAACCAAAACCAAACAAAAAATCAAAACCAGCCAACCAACCAACCAAACAAAACCTCCAAAACCAAAAAAACCAACCAAAACCAAACACCTGAAGGAGGAAATCCAAGTACTTTTTATGCCACCTAATTTTAGCAGTGTTACAGAACCACCTGCCCAGAACCAAATGCAGTGTTCCAAGTGCCTAGGAATGTCTTTCCGGAGATGCAGAGAACAAGACCTGTGCCTGAGCCCAGTGCCCACTCTGCACTCTGCTCTCAGGCTTCTGTTCCCACAGCCAGCAAATGCCAACTGTAGTGTGATTGCTCCTCAGAGAATCTTGGTGGTGACTGATGCTGCAGCAGTTCATCCTGTAGTAGTGAGGACTCACTCATAAGTGGAGGTGGGCAGCAGGATCTTCCATGATCTGTTTTCCAGTGTTTTCCCCAGTTTAGTAAGTTGCGTACTTGGAGGAACTTTGTCTTCAAAAGCTCTGCTAAGGTTATTTTCCTTGTTTTCACATCCTTGCCTCAAATGATAGATCCACCTTTTAGCCTGAGGTATACCCATAGCACTTTTTCCTCCCACTAATGAGGATAAGAGCACTTCTGGCTATGCCAGTGGCACTTAAGAGCTGCCAGGCTGGTGTGGAGGAAAGTGCAGCAGCCAGCTCTAGTGCAGACCTTGCACGTGTGTGTGGGCAGGACAGCCAGCCTCCTCTGCGCGCTGTAACACAGAGGTTTCTGGGGTAGAGAAGCATTTGTAATACCTCTCACCCTGCCTGGGTGGGTGTGCACCGTGCTGTGTGTGCCCAGCCAATCTCAGTCAGAGAGCCCCACTGGAAGACAGCAGCAGGCTTCGCAGCTTCAGTGAGAGCAGGGATTTTAGTAGGCTTCACCTATGGAAAGTGATTTTGCAGGCTTGGTCTATATTTATCTGGCTTCTGTTTGTGCAGCATGAAGTCATTGGAACAAGATAAGTTTATTGTTTCATTTCCACCAGTGTGGAATCTTGCAGCTAATGCAAGTCAAATCCCACACTCTGAGCACAGCTCTTGTTTAACCATGTGGCACGTTTCATCCTGCAGCAACTTGTAAAGTTGAACTAAAAAAGAGGGAACCTTCATCTGCTTGTAACATGCCACCAGCATGGGGAAAACAGGGTAGTTGTGTGAGTCCTGTGCAAGGCAGGGATGCGCCTGTTGCTGTGAACATGTCACCCAGTGAGAGCCAGTGATTCAGGACCAGTGGGTGTGCGCTTTGCGTGTCAGCCTGCTCTGTGTGTGTCTGAGTGATTGACTTTGACTCTTCTAAGCTTTTTCTTACTTATGAAAGTCTTGATCTGCTAGATGTTGTTCTGCTCCTAACTAAAGAATTAGTTTCTACAGAATACCAACTGCCTTTTAATTATTCATTCTTTCAGACATGAAATAACCAATATAGAGGATCCTTTTATGGTTAGCTCTATTTAAAAGGTAGCAGCCCCTTGTGATTTTGATATTTAACGCATGAGCAGGGACTGAATTCTCCTATTGAGCCTCCTTAGATGATGCATCAGCTGCTGCCTTTGGGCAGCCTAATGCATAGATGCCTCAGGGGCATTTTGTTCATTTTGTCCTGACCTGAAATGTTATAGCTGGAGTGACTAACCTCTTCTAACCACAGCTATCTCAGAGCAGGATCAGAAACGCGTTATGCATTGTTCTGGTTGTCTGGTAAGGAGGGGAACTACCTCTGTAGATCTGTGCCATTTTATCTGCTATCAGACTGAAAGAACAAACAGAAGGGAAGAGGAACAGGTAGCTGTGTACCAAGATCAGACGAGATCAAAGGCTGAATGGGGAAATCACCACCAGCAAAACAGGGGGGTAGGAATGATAAATGCAAAGAAGGAAAGGAGGAAGGTAGTTCTCAGTACTTACGTCTTCAGCCGCTTTGTGCAAAACAAGTTCCTTTGTACATCTTTGAGAGTATGATCGGGATGAGCAGCTAATAAAATGTGTAAATTAACTGTTCTAGATCAACAATATGCATACTTTATTCTGTGGCTTATCAAAGGGTAAGTAGAGGTAAGGACAGAATGGAGAGAGAAAATTAATGAACTCTTAAGATAAGGACTTCTCTTGTAGTACAGGCATGCTCTCTTGGAGCAGCCCTGCAGATACACAGGAAGGAATGGACAGCCACCCTGTTAACATACATTACATTTACTTGGTTTGTATCACAGCTCTATGTTATGTTTTTAA
This sequence comes from Loriculus beryllinus, assembly GCA_039877255.1. Taxonomy (NCBI): domain Eukaryota; kingdom Metazoa; phylum Chordata; class Aves; order Psittaciformes; family Psittacidae; genus Loriculus; species Loriculus beryllinus. The sequence goes on from JBCJKH010017030.1 coordinate 5,248, forward strand.
AAGCTTTTAAAAATCTTAAGTTGTTGTCATGTTTGTTTGTTGGGTTTTTTTCATAGACACACAACCAAAAGATGAGCTCCCATCCTGAGACCTTACAAAGTGCTTGTGAAAGGTGGTGACACTGGTACACAGACAGATTCATTTGTTTGCTTCTCTCATGTTGGTGGCATATCTCAGCCATCCTCTGTTCTAAATACTGGATTGCGAGTATTTCTGAAAATACAGCATTATATACAGCTGTTGGGTCACTGAATGTTTGATTAGACATATCGTAACTTTCCATCCCCTGTGAGGACTCATGCTTTGTTTATGAAGTGTCTCCAGTCTGGACAGCAGCAAAAAATCTGTGTGATGTGTGTGTGACTCAGGAGACTAAACAAAATGGCTCAAGGGCTATTAAGGCATATTTTTACATACAGTTTAAATAGAAATAAGCCAGTGCTGCTGCCAAGACAGGCAGAGCTATAACACACCCTTTCCCCCTTGGCTCATACAGGCGCAAGTGTTTGTGTGACTGGGTGGTGAATTGGATCGAGTGACCAAGTTAAAATAAACCCTTTTGTCCACCAGGTTAACTTTAGCTGGCATCAAATCCTGCATCTGGTTTGCCATAGAATAGCAGAAGGATCTAGACTGCTCTTTTCTATCTCCCACTTTGCACAGACCATTTGGGTTTGGGAATTGCTGGAGAACAGTAAGCAAATCTTTGCACAAGGGTGCCCACGTTGGGTATGTAAGATGTGAATCTATGATAAAGGTAGGGAAAAACATACATCATTAAGCACTGGGTTTAGTCATGTAGCAGTTAGAGAGGTAGTTTAATGTTTTAGTTACAACCACTGTTTCCAAGACCAGGTAATAATGAATGACGTGATTGAGCTATAAACTTATTCAAATATGCTATTCATATTAAAGTAGTAGATAACACTTGTTTGCTTTTAAAGATGTCTCTCATTACCTTCTGTGAGAGCATCCCTTCCCTTGTGAATAAGCTCTGATCCAGGCTTTTGCCAGCCAGTATACTTACTTACAAGGGCTTTAGGTTGCGTCTAGACCTTCACTGGCGAGGAGCTGAAGTGGGACAGTGCTCTTCTTGCTCTGTATTCAGGTACCATCAGTTGGTATAAAAGGAAGTCTGAGGCTGGTCCTTGGTTGGATTGCAACTGGCTGGGCTAAAATCTGAGATGAACCAAGAAGAGACTTGATTTAAATTTTCCCTTCCTTCTGTTTGATACTAGGACATGGTGCACAGGCTGATGGATGACAGCCTAACTCATGAGGGAAATATTTCCTAATGCCCCAGCTCATTAAAACCAGGGGTTATTTTAACACTGCCTAGCCCATTAGCTGTTAATATTGAATGTATGTTGTTATTGTATGGTAGAACAACACAGAGGTGATGGAGATCACACGTGGGCTCACAGTTACTTCTCTGCTGAAGTCACCAAAAGGTGCAACAAAGAGTTTGGCAGCTCTATGCTTACATGCCAGCTGCAGGAGACCACATACTAACTGATGTGGTCTAAAACTTGTTAAGGCAAAGTTAACTTGCAACTTGTTTTAAATAACGAAGCTGCTAGGTTAAGTTTATGTTAGTTCAGCATTTTGTATGATGTGGGTTTTAATCTGGTTCTACAAGCTTTAGGATGGATTTACTGTACTGTTGAACAAGCAGCAAGTTTCCTTTGCTGCTTATGCTATTAAGTTACTGTGTTTATCTCTGAAGATAATGAAATGAATTCAAAATTGACTTTACCTCACAAAGCTTTTAGGAGGCAAATTCTTGGCTAGGGAAACCAGCTTCGACCCAGCATTAAAAGTATCTTTCTGAATGATTCTGGAAAAATTACTAAAACCTACATTTGGGACCCAAATTACCGTACAAAATGGAGAAATTGAATGTGTATGGGGAAAAATGTCTCTTAATTGTTCTTCTTGTCATGTGTCTTGGAATACCAATAAATGGTAAAAAAAAAGGACATTTTTGTAAGGGTGAGGATGCATTTTTCTGAAAGCATTGAGCAAATACTTCATCTGTTTCAGAATGCGTCATGAAAACTGAGCTGGCAAGGGGATAAAACATGATGGAAGTAATCCAGTTAAATAAAACCAAACCACCAAACGTGTCCAGAAAACACCGGCAACTTACTAAAGAAATACCCAGTGAGTCATTTCAACAGTTTGTTAAACAACAGGTACATTGTTTGGGCTCCTGACATGTAAGTGACCTGAAATCACCAAAGAATCCTTCAAGCTCTGGAGCTGCAGCGGGATAGCTGTCCTTTCCCATGAACACCACCCGTCTTCCTGTGGCACCTTCTTAGCTCGTTCTTTTCCTGCTTTTGTGCCAACAGAGTAGTCTAAGGAATCTCTCTGGAAACGTGGCTGCAGGGCTTATGGCCTACTCACAGTTTGAAGATGTTTTTCAACTAGCAGGATTACAGTTGGGATTTTGTAATTAAAAACTTCCTTCTGAGAAGAACTTTTTATTCCTTATGATTGAATAGGACTCAGTACACTTTGCATTTAAAAAAACCCCTAACTATCATCCACTTACAAACTTAATGCTTCAGTAAATTGCAGTTGTGTTGGATAATCCTTCTTTGGAGCTACAAAAACATCTGAGATGACAACACTGATCTGAAGACAAAATCTAGCGACTCATATATACTTAATAATGTGCATGAATACTTCCTTTTCTCTCTTTCTTCCTTTCACCCAGAATCCTTTATGCATGCAAAGTGTTATTTTTCATCATTTTGCAATTACATGGCTCTTTTTGATGCATCACACTTGTACACTTTCCACAAGCTCTGAGCTGCTGATTAATCTTACTAAGGAGTTGTTCCCAAATTATACAACAGGAGTCAGTGATTCTGTTGGAAATCTTAACAAATAGCATTTAGTCAGCTGAGGAATCGTGTACTTACTGATGAGAGTGATGCTTTTAAAAGGAAGTGTCAGGCATAGCTGTTTCCCAATTGTTGGAAACATTTAAACTGAAAACAGTGATGCTTCTGTGGATTCTGCTTTAGAGAACCTTTCATGCCCCTGAATTATTTACAGTGCTGGTTTGCTGTTTTGCTTTTCTATCTATTTTTTGTATGTGTGCAGAAAAAATGAAATATAAAATGCTTGTGATTTGCATCCACATTTTCCCCTTGCCCTTGAATAAAAGAAGACAATTTTGTGTCACAGTAGTGTAGAGGGACATTCCTGCTGGACATCAAATTATCAAAGCTGGAGAAAGAGCCACAGAAGTAGTGAACAAGGAACCACAAGAACTGCTAAAAAGCAAGATGGAGCAATTTGCTTTCAGCGTCAAAAAAGAAACACAGATTACAGAACATGGGAATTTAGAGAGCACCAACAAGTCTGTGTTCACCTAGTGAGATACAGTCTGTCCTTGCAGTGTTTCCCTGAGCTGGTCTTGGGAGTGTCCCAAGTCTTTCTGAAACCAGCCTTTTCTGATTCCTTCTGAAATGTTATGTTTTCTGGTACCTGGTATATGTAATAGAGTTGAACTTGTCAATTTACCGAATAAAGAATAGAAAGAGAGAGCAAAGTAACACTAACTAGAAAGACTATACATCCAGCAGAAACTACCTGAGAAAAAGGGGCTTCTTGGCAGAAAATGCTTGTGACTCAGGCTCTTGCTTCCAGGAGCACACGAGAGGACCATAGGGAGAAAAGAAACAACAAAACACCTTAATCTGGTTTTCTGGTGGTAGAATGGTGGAGCAGATCACAAGCTGGTGAATTTTGGCTGTTCAAAGTATATGTTGTGTCAGTTTTTAATGTTGGGGATAGAGAGAGAAGTATGCATGTTGTTTTTTCTTTTCTGACTTGATTCAAGGAGCAGAAGAGGGATGGATGGCGGGATAACTTGTGGAACATGTGACTCTGTGTCCCAGAAAACACTGAGATTCAACCCTAGAGAAATGCCTGTAAATAGCAAAGGCAGCTGAACTCTTCAGGGAAGGGATAAAATAATACCAGCCACTAGAGTGGAAAAAGCTTCCAGGCTGCAATTAAAGGAGCTCAAAGAGATTAACAAAGATAGAGAAAGTAGCGTCTCATCCACTGCGTGTGCTTTAGACAGTGGCACGCAAAGTATGAAGTAAAACTCTTCGTTGCAGGCTGGGGCAAGGGAAAGAGGGAGGACAGCACCATGAGTGTCCCAGGATGGCAGAAATCTCTGCAGGGCAGTAGTGGATGTCTGCAGCGTCTGGGGAAACCTGGATCTAGGCAGGCACAGTGCTCCAGCCGCGGCATTGCTGCTCCTGGGGTCTGCCCTGCTGTGTGCTGGGACCTTTCATGGCTCAGGTGCTTTAGCAAATGGGGATCATTTTGACAGAACCAGGTTAGCAGGGAGTTTCTGTGCAGTTTTGAGAAGAATTGACAGGAGGGTACAGATCTGGGACAGTGATCTGGGACACTGACAGTACTGATGTGGAGCACAAGGGCATGTGTCTACAAACTGGCACCCAGAGGACATGTGGATTGTTGAATTAGGCCTCATTTGGTCTGTAGCTTCATAACAAGGAAAAAAACTTCTGTTTCTATCTAAAGCAACAGCATAGGGGGCAGAAATTATCCATTTCCGAGGACTGATATGCCTGCTACTGCCCGTACTACCAGCTCCAGGCAGGGCAAAGGGTTTCACTGTTTTAAACTAGGAATGAGTATACTGGTTTGCAAAGCTAGCTGAAACACCTGCTATCAGAAACTTGGAAGTACAGGCAACTGCAGACGTTAACTTTGTTGGTGAATGTTCAGGTGCAATTTGAAGCAAGAAGTAGAAGGGCATCTGACGGAAAACCCATGAGTTGGTGCTTCCAGACTGAAAGCGGAAGTTCAGGTGTGCTATATTGGTCACTGACCCCTCAGTGATCCATGCTACAACCTGAAAAACTGTAAGCTGTTAAAAAAATGTCTTCTCCAAAATACATGGATTGCTGACAGCATTCCTCGGTGTGAAACAGTTCCTCCCTCTCACCTCCATGTCTCATGCAGATACGGAGTCTCAAAACCAGAAGAAACTGCTGATGGGAGTGTCCAGACCAGTGCAGATCATTTGAGGTTTAAGGACTACAGAGTGAGACGTTCCTGCTCAGAGACTGCATGTGATGGCAGATCCTCTGAAGGGGACATGTCCTTGGGAGTACAACACAGGTGGCTTTGTGGATGTGCACCTTATGTGTATGTCATGAGACAGGTAGTTGCTTGAGGACTGAATTGCTTCCCCAGTAAGAACACAGAGTCCGTTTTGACAACTGTGGGGTTCTTCTCTTTTGCTCCTGATGCAGTTCCTGAAAAAATACCAGTTAAGAAATACTTTCCCCTCTTCCCGCCCCTGCCTCAGAGAATAGAGGCAACAATGAGTTGCTTTGAATTGAAAGAGCATTCTCATGTAGCACCATGCTGGCAGAGTTTATCAGGGTGAAATTCTTAGCTTGGTAGTTGGCTGATAACTTCTCTGCCCAGAGCTTATTCCAAAGTTCCAGGATGCTCTTATAGGTTGAAGGCAAGTACATTGGTGCCGGTACTCCTGGTAGCTGCAGTTTTCTTTAAAAAATACTCAGTTGATATTGTAATGTTTCCTTTTTGAAGCAAGCAAATACCATGGTGACTTCATCTGTGAAGCAACTACATTATTAGGAAAACCTTTAATAGCAGCATTTTCCATATCCCTAGCTGTTCAGCAAACCTACACTTTAAGCACAAGGATCCCTGCTGATGAAGGAAGGGGAAGAAGGGTGTTCATACAGCCTAGTTGGTCCAAGGCAAAGTAGCATTTTCTGATCTCTGAGATGCAATTAGGGGGCAGGCTGAACTAAATAGACCTGCAAAGGAATGGAGAAATAAATCTCAGGAGGATGCTGGCATCAGTGGAATAGTGCTCACAATGAGGGTAAGAGAAAGTAACTGCTCTCTGCATTCTTGTCCACATCAAGCAGGCTGTTTCTGTTCTAAAAATATTATCTGTGGTGACCTGTCTGGGAATGATTTTGTAGCACTTTCCTGACTTTATTCCTGGTATTTGCTTTCCCGTAGAGATCTCGAGTCTGATGGATTAGACCTGTTTCTGGGAGTAATTGTGGCAGTCCTGTCTTGGCCAGGAAGGGCCCTATATCTGGAATGTGCTTTCCTTGGCAAGCTCTGGGTGGTGGCAACCTTCAGAGTGTGATAGGAGACCTATTTATTTACTTTGGTTCTTATGCTTACTGTAGGGGTTTTTCTGTGTGTGTTCAACTTTGGATGCCAGTACTTCTTTCTCACCCATGGGCTTAGTGGTAGCTACACCCTGTAAGGCATACACTGCAGAAATTTTTCATGGCTGTTTTATTGACAGCTGGTTTAACAAGGCCAGCTGTTTTATAAATAGGGAATACATTTTGAATTAATAAAGTCATTTGTTAAAGCAGTTGACTATACCAAGTACAAGTGAGTGAAAACCTCTTGGAGCAGGAAACCGAAAGGGTTGTCTTACCTAGGTTCTTTCACATCACCGCTTTTTTGTTTTAGTGTTTCTGTGTGTCTAATGCTGGGGCCATCCAGGATCACTCAAATAAGATTGTAAATTGATGTCTGTCTGGAATTGATGTTAAATTTCATATTTAAGTCCATATTTAAGGGTGGAAGCCCTACTGTAGAGTGGACAGAGTGGGCAGTAGTAAAACAGAAAACCAAACGCAGCCCCCTTACCTTCCCATGAGCACACAGATTGCTATACAAGCATAAAACTACAAAGGTTTCTAACTTCATCCCTAACTCACAGGGCCTCTTATACAAAATGATCCTTTGCTTCAGCCTATGGCTATCGCAGAGTGTCTTCAGCCCAGGTTCTCTCTGTTCTGTCCTGCAACTGAGACTCACCCACTGTAATACCTGATAGAAGAACATACTGGAGGCCATGCAGTCACACCAAACATCTGCCTAGCCAAGTGTCTCTATCTGACAGTAGCCAAAAGCAGGTGCCTAGTATAAGTAGTTTTTACAATTTCCTCATCTATTCTGCCACCACTTGCAAACCAGGCACTTCCCGAGCCAGAAGGGAGTTCATTGTAGTCAGTAAACGTGGGTCCATTTCCCTTCTGTGTATGTGCCTCCACTTAAGCCCTCACTGAGTGTGTTGAATCCACAGCATTTGGCAGTGAGCCCTTCCAGAATGCACCTATGTTGTGTGTGAAGAAACAATTCCCTTAATTTTGTTTTTAAATCCGTAGCCTGGTGTTTTCATTTGATATTCCCTAGTTCTTTTGCTGGAGAGACACAACAAATTAGTCTCCCTCAGTGCCACTCATGAGAGACCTCACACAGAGAGAAAAAACATCTTGTTAAGTCTTCCTTTCTCCAGATCAAATAATCTCACTCATGACACCTTTCTTGTACCACAAGGTAAGAGCCTTGTTTGTCACTGAAAAAATCCATCTGCCAAGTAGGTAGTCACAAGAGATTAGCATGATGTCTTCCAGCACCTCTGTTCTGGTAAAGCATAAAGAAGGCAGGGCAAAGGCTGGTATTACCCACCCACTTTTTTTCAGAGGCAGCTCTTTTGTAGGCAGAGACACAGAACAACAAGCAGCCTGCCAAACCCACTGCAGCTTGGAGATCTTGTTAGGAAACATGCCAGGACCAGCACTGCCTCCTAGCTGTAGGTGGATATTGGCAAGAAGCTCAATGCAGGCTAACCAGAAGAGATGCTGGAAATACGCAGCTCCTTCTTCATCCTGCACTCTTAACAGTGAAGTATTCATCACCACTTACGCTTTATGCTTGAAGAAACTAAGACTAATGCATACATTAGTGCCTGGGCAGGGAGAAAACTCATCTCCTGAAAGCAAGCCCCATGGTGACTTCACAGATTTCCTCCACTGGCTCCCAGCAGCAATTCAGAAATGTGTATTTCATCATAGCTTAGCTGGGGCAGCTCCAGATCCTTCTTTTACCAGCGGTTGTTGCTCCAGTGCTGCTCAAGTGCCAGCCAGCTGTGTTAGATTTGAAGAGCATTTAGCAGTAGTGCATCTCTGTTTTTAAGCCGGAGGTCAAATATGCATGAGGATTTACATCCATTGACTTTTGTAAGTAACTTGGCCCACAGGTTACTGTTGTGGCACTCTCAGTTGTTAAAAATAGATGGATCCTGAGAAATTACAAGATTTGCCTAGAGCAGGCAAGTTTCAGGGATACTGACTCAGCACTGATTAGCCCATCTCTGTACTTGAAGAACGAACTGTTAGTACAAGATATGAGTGGAGCAACTGTATTTAGAAACATGTTTCCAAGGAAACATTAGTTTCTCTGAAAGACAACCCTGAGACATGAAATTTTATGTGACTCTTGGGACAAATGTAAGTTTGAAGACTATTTTTTTCTGGTTTTTTTTCTTCCTCTCCCTACTTTTTATAGTGAGTACATTCTGCTCCAGATTCATTTGCTTCAGATCTGCATGGCAAAATCTATTTTAACTGCAGAGTCCAGTATCTTGGTGACTTTCATTAGGAAAAGAGCCCACACAAGCTGCAGTTTAAATATCCATTGCTTGCATAGCAACTGAAATCAGCACTTACTAAGCATATCCTTGCACACCATGCAATGGGTGACTTAAAGAGCAAGGATCAAGATTTAACTTGGCTTCTTGTATGACAATAGGTGAGTCAAGTAATTGTAACTTGATTGGAGAATTGGTATAGTGATTTCTTTGTCCCTAAAATTGCAAAGATGAATTTATTGAGCTTCTAGAAATCCAGAGAAAAAGGGCCAGTTTATACTGGCCCAGGATTGTCCCTTTGACTAGCTTGTCCTCCTGGAACCAGAGTTTCATTCCTTAACCCCTTGGCAGCTTCCTTGCTGGGCAAGTTCTCTAGAAGACTGTTGGTTCTCACTCAGTGCGCAAAGTTTGTTCTTTATATGAAGGAGACTTCTGTTGAAATTGCAAAACTCAAAGCTTTTTCTTGCCAGCTTGTTGTTGGTGACAAAAATGTGCCCTTTACTACTTCTATACCTGATTGTATTTTTTGTAATATATATATATATGTATGTTTTTTAATGGAGACAGTGGTCTGGAAGTATGTAAGTGAAAGGAATTACATAATTAAGCTTTAAAATCCTGTGTTCAGTGGACACAGAAGTAAATCAGTTGGGTAATGCTTTGCCAGCAGAGACGTATGAGCCGCTACTGGCATTTGTAAAAGTCAGCATTTATCCCCATTTTTAGGCCAAGGTAGGAGAGGGCAGATGAAGTTTGCCTTGAGAGTTTGAAAAGCCCATGGTCCTTGCTTCCCATCTGCTAATGTCAAAGAGCCTTTGCTTGCTTACACGTGTGAGGTTTAATGTGAAAGTCTGTGAAACAGCTACAAACTTAAACCTTTTCGGTGTTGTAAGAACAGAGTAGCTATTACTTATGTCATAATAAAATGAACTACACATTAAATGTGTTTGTTTCAGCAGACAAATAAAAGGTAAATCATGATGCCTATCTTTAGCTGTGGGTGCTGTCAAGGAAGAGCCTCTGTGGGACACAGCTGTGCCCAGAGCGCTGCAGGATGTGAGATGAGTGGGGGATGGAGGCTCTCCAGACCTTGACAAGGTATGCAGCTTGTTGTGGTGTCATAGCATCAAATCCTGATCAAGATATGTGCTTAGGGATTTCTGACAAGCTTTTCCTACTTAATTGCCACCCACATACTTTATCTGGGATAGAATTGTAAGTAATTGTATTGCTGACTTTGGTCCACACTTGCTTTCTTTGCGTTTATCACCTGCTGATCTCCAGCAAAGCAAGAAAAGGACTCTTGTAATGACGTGTCTCCACTCAGATGGTTCCCAACTACTCTGCACACACCACAGAACATGAAAATGAAGTGTGCGCATGTTATCGGTATTGCTATTTGAAAACAAACAAAAAGTGAAATAACTGGTCTGGTGGCCAGAGGCAGCTGTAGTCAATCGTGTGAGCTGACTGGCAATAAAGCAGCATGGAGTAAAGTTATTTTTCAATCAAGTTTGGCTTCACCATACTAATCCACTGAAACTGCAAAGGCTGTTTTCAGTACACTCGTCACTTTATTAAATGGGAGCCAAAGCCAAAGGAAATCCACTTAAGAAAGAAAAGTTAAACAATGTAATTCTGCAGCTGTAGAAATAAATTGAAATGGAGAAGGTATATTTTCAAAGCCATTCTTACAGCTAAATTGCAGTCATTATTATTAATGGAGAAATAAACTAAAAGATAATAATAATGAAAAGTTTCACTCTCTTCTTCCATGTGGAGTTACACAAGACAGAATTCCCACCCTGACTTTCCTGATGACTTGCTTATGAATGTAATGTTGGTGAGCAAGAGAAGAATGGTCTGCTGATGAAGGTCACTTGTAACTTTTTCTCCTTGGTCACTTTCAGTATGGTAGTGTTGGTAGGTAAAAGGTGCTTCTGTCTTTACAACTCTACTGCTCTGGGGTTCAGCTTAGTACAAGTGCAAACAAAACCAGAATAAGCGTATCACACTGTTGTGTGGCATTCTTGTTGGCATTCCTTTTTTCATTCTGTAGAGCACCTCACATGAAGACAGGCTGAGAAAGTTGGGGCTGTTCAGCCTGGAGAAGAGAAGGCTACATGGAGACCTCATAGCAGCCTTCCAGTATCTGAAGGGGGCCTATAGGGATGCTGG
>JBCJKH010017032.1:6050-23287 GCA_039877255.1 Loriculus beryllinus
GGGGAAGGCGGGAGACTGCGAACCCCTCGCCGGGCCGCCAGCCTCGCCTTATAAGGGCAGGGCCTCGCGCATGCGCGTAGCCCTGCGGCCAGGGGCGGGGGCTCCGAGTGGGGTTTTGCTTCGGCGGCGGCACCGCGGCGGGAAGGGGCGCGGGACCCCGTGCAGTGGCGGCGGCGTGACCGGCTCCGGCAGGGCCTGGTCTAGCGAGGCGCCTGCCCCTCGCCCCTCACCGCCCTCCCCCCCGTGGCGCCTCGGCGCAGCCCGGTCCCCTGCAGGCTACAGGGGCGGCGGCAGGAGGGAGCGGAGCGGGGCCGCTGCGGGGACCCCGCGCCCGGTGCGGGCGGCGCGGCGGCGGCGGCGGCGGCGGATGTGCTGCTGGCGCGGGGGGATGATGCTGGCGGGGCCGCAGCTGGTGGCGGGGCCGGCGGTGCCGGGCGGGGAGCGGGCCCGGCTGCTCTCGCTCTATGTGCAGGACTACCTGGAGTGCGTGGAGTCGCTGCCGCTGGACATCCAGCGCAACGCCTCGCTGCTGAGGGAGATGGACACGCAGTGCCAAGGTAGACGCCGCCGCGGGACGTGGCCTCTGCCACAGGGCACCGGGAGGGGGAGGAGGAGGAGAAGGGTAGCCGCCGCACATGCGCCCGGTGCGGAGGGGCCGGAGCCGGGGCGGGCCCGGTGGAGGGGAGGTGGGCGCCGGGGTGGGTCCCCTGCCGAGGCCTACGCCGGGCTGAGCCCGCTGCCGTGCCGGGCCGCCGCCCGCCCCAGCGAACGCGGAGGGCAGCGGCCCGGCCCTCCCGGGGGAGGGCGTCCCGCGGCGGCGGCCCCGCCCCAGGGGTGGTGTGAACCCGCCGTACCTCGCTAGGCCCGTCTGTAAGCGGGGATCGGCCCCGTTCCCGCCGCCGGTTGACGCGGTGGTGGTGCCGCTGGAGGCGGGGCGCGAGAATCGGTTTTACAGCTCCCTCTGCTCCGGAGGAGCCATGGCCCCGTCCCGCGGTGAATTGCGGCTCTCCGGCCTGGCCCAGCCCGCCGGGCGCTGACGCGGGACACTGAGGGCGAGCACCCGGAGGGGTTAAGGAGCTGGAAGTTACCCTGAACTTCAGCCAGCGGCATGGCTGCTTCCGGCACGCCGGGTCGGTGTCGGTTAAATCCGTTTCATCTCCCGTTCTTGGGCGGCGCAGCTGCGGTGCCTTCTATTTCCCGGCCTAACCGTGATTTAGGATCCGTTGCCGAGGAGCATTGCTGCTTGAGCTGTGCAGCGGGGCCATCGGCGTGAACCCAGGGCACGAGTCAGGGGAATTCGGTCCTGTGGAGCAGGAGTCAGAGACACATCTCCTGTGCTGCCTGGGAGGCTGTCCTCGGCATGGGAAGAGGGGACCGTTAAGGCCTTTCAGACACGGAATGGGTCACCTCAGACGACAGTTACTGTAAATGGATTCTTTCATTTATCGTTCTAACTACCCAGGAACAGGCTTTTGTAAGTTTCTTGTGTTTTTAAAGTCTGAAGGGCATAGACCTGTCTGCAGTTTTGAATTTTTAGGGAAAGTTGGACTGCCTAGCAGGTCCCCTACCTGAGCTTTGGTGGCTAGCTAGCGCTCCAGGTCTGTCTTGAATGAATGAATTCTTATACTCAGGCTATAGCTCCATTATGTGTTCTAATATGATACTGAGCCAAAGCAGAAGGTTGTTCCTAGTTCTGTCAAAGCTTACAACTGTTTCAAAAAATAGCAACAAAAAAAAACCCAGCCAAAGCCTAAAAACTAGATAAAAGTATCTCAGGCCCAAGCCTGAAAGATGTAAAAGCAGTGTGGTAGAATTTTTGCCGGTTTAAAAGGTGGTGATAGTTCATGCATGAGGGACAGAATGATCTCTGTGTTTGGAAAACAAATCCTTTTAGCTTTTATTAGCTCCACCAAACTTAATCAGATTGTCTGTAATGAACACTTGGCCTTGGTTTGGGTTGGGGTTTTCTTATGCTTGTGTTTGGGAGTCTGTTTGGGTTTTTTAAAACTAGGGCTTCAGAGCTGTTAGCTGGGCATATGGATGTCTTCTCTGATGTTGAGGACCAGCAAGGAGTTTGGTGAACTTGCATTGCTGTCTTTCCTCTTTTAACAGATGTTGATCCATTTTAAAGTGTGTGCAGCATTATCTTCACAGAATAATCAATGTAGGGTGACTGTTGTTCTGTGTCACAGTGTGAAAAAGCTGTTACTGCTTGTGAGCTCTTCTGGGCAGAGCATTCCCAATATGGAAAATCTCTGTAACTACACCTACACGTTTTGGCTTCTGATTTTTCTTTTTTTCTCCCTCAAAAAAAAAAAAAAAGGCTGGATGAGAGGTAATGTGGCTGTTGAATACTGTGCACTCTGATTATGCCTTTCTAGCTCAAGAACATGCAAAATACCTTACTCTGCACTTTTCAAGAGCAGATAGTAAGGTTCTCCTGCACTCTCCATCAGGCCAACAGCAAATGATGCAGTTGAAGGTGCAGGGAGCCAAAGCTAGTGGTTTTAGTGGTAGCTGGGATGTTAATATTGAGAAAAAACAGGGTGAGTTACTGGAGAGTGATTTTTGTCTTACCCTCATGAAAATCTGGAACAGAATAAAATGCTGTTGGCTCCTGTTGTCATACATTTTAAGCATTTATAGTAGAAAGTGGCTGTTCACACTTAAGCTACTGTTTCAAGGTGTCAGCAGGAGAAAAAAAATCACTGTGAACAATGTGGGGATGGTATCTGTGGCTTCCAGTTAGCACAAGCCTGAATCATTTCACAACTGTACAAAGTAGACATTCTTCAAAAATGAGAGCCAGTTTGTGAAACGTGGGTCTTTAGGAAAAGACAGATTGTACTGCATGTCTCCTTGCTTTAGAAGTAGATCGTTCAGAGTCATTTAAAAATTCCCTTGCCTGCTCAAATAGAAGCCTTAGGTAGTTTCTGAAGGAGTCAGTACTGTATCTAACACTGTGCATCAGGTTTCACTGTCAGTTCTACTGATCCTTCCACATTAGCAATTTCCCAAGAACTAAATTTTACTAAAGATTCATAGCAACTCATCCAGTTATTTTGCCTGACTTTCAAGAATAGCTTAGAAGTCAAGATGTGAGCCATTCACTTCTAGTTGCTTGACAATATCCTGTGATGCACTAAACAGTAGGTCACCTAGTCGGAAAAGTTCAGCCTTGATTTAAAATGCAGCTTGCTGTAATTTGGCTTGGTAATAGGAAAAGTGTTTTGAGTGATTTAAGTTGATTTAAACCCTGATTGTAAATTTGCTGTTATGTAACTTCAGTTGTCATACTCATTTTATAACTATGCTTAATTGAAAGTGTAATGCCAAACCCTTAGATGAATAAGAAGAGGAAAGCCAAATGAATAAGAAGAGGAAAGCAGGGGACCTAGATATCCTAATTTTGGAGTGTTATATATTATGATATCAAATGATTATATGAATTCTAGGTTTCTTCCTGTGATGTAGTAAGCTATTGCTTTGCTTTCTAAGCCAGGGTTTTGGAACTACTGTGGTAAGGGCTCTCAACAGAAATTCCTGCTTTTTTCAGATGGAGGCAAGATCTGGACTATCCACACTCTGGCAGCTATAGTCTCTTTTCTTGAGTTATCCTTTTTCCTAAGGCTAAAATAAGCTTGGGTTTTTTTCTCAGAACTTGAGAATTTCCTTTTGCAGCAGATTGTGATCTTAAACACTGATTGGATGACCATGTGCAACTTGAACAACAAAATACCTGATGTAGCCCACTAGAGTATACTATAATTAAAACTTTATTTCTAACTGATGAGAAACAGTACAAATTTCTGTGTTTTCTTGAGCATGTTCCATCTTGTGTAATTATTACTATTATTTTTATTTTGCAGAAGCATTAAAAGAAATAGATGATGTCTATGAAAAATACAAGTCAGAAAATGATCCTGTTCAGAAGAAGCGCTTGCAGCAGCATCTCCAGCGTGCATTAATCAACAGCCAAGAACTTGGAGATGAAAAAATTCAGATAGTTACTCAGATGCTAGAACTGGTAGAGAATAGAGCTCGGCAAATGGAAACACACTCTCAGTGTTTCCAAGATCTGTCTGAGAATGAAAAGCCTGTAGAAAAGGCAAAGATGGAGCCCTGCCAGCCAGAGAGATCTTCACGTAGACCTCGTCGCCAGCGAACCAGCGAAAGCCGTGATCTGTGCCATATAGCAAATGGCATCGATGACTGCGATGATCAGCCCCCTAAAGAAAAAAGATCTAAATCTTCCAAGAAGAAAAAACGCTCCAAAGCCAAACAAGAGAGAGAGGTTTCACCCGTAGAATTTGCAATTGATCCCAATGAACCAACTTATTGCTTATGCAACCAAGTGTCTTATGGCGAAATGATAGGATGTGATAATGAACAGTGTCCTATTGAGTGGTTCCACTTCTCGTGTGTTGGACTCACCTACAAGCCAAAGGGCAAATGGTATTGCCCCAAGTGCAGAGGAGACAATGAGAAAACAATGGACAAATGTACTGACAAATCAAAAAAGGATAGAAGATCGAGGTAGTGAAAGCAATTCATGTTTTAAAGAGTTGCTCCTTTTATAGTAAAATGTTTAATTTCCAGAGAACGCTGTTTTAGGAAATGCATAAGACTATGCAATAATTTTTAATCTATAATATTAATGGAGTATTAAAAGCTGTTATACCTTCTGTGATCTTAACTTTCTGCACTGAATAACCAAATAATTGAAACAGGGTGGCTTCAG
Source organism: Loriculus beryllinus (assembly GCA_039877255.1). Lineage (NCBI taxonomy): Eukaryota > Metazoa > Chordata > Aves > Psittaciformes > Psittacidae > Loriculus > Loriculus beryllinus. The sequence goes on from JBCJKH010017032.1 coordinate 10,792, forward strand.
ACTTTCACAGAAGACATTGCAAGCATATGGCACTTGGTTTCAATTTAACCCCATTAGTCTTTAAAAGAACCTTGTGAATCTTGAAATAATGGGGGTGGGAAGGATACTGAAGAACTTTTCGTGTTATGGAAAGGCATTGAAAGGCTTCACTTAACTGCTAGAACCTTAACAACTGAATTTGTTCTTTACCCCATGTCTTAAGTTATCAGTTTTTTGTGTTAACATCACGCATTTGGAATTAGGTTTTTTTGAATTCAGCTGTAATTGTAAAAGTCTTCCAAGCTACAAGCAGACCGCTTCAGTGACTTTCATATAACCAGTATGTTATTTCAAGGAAGAAAGTACCACTAACTTAAGCTTTTTTTAATTATTATTATTATTTTTCTTTTTTTTTTCCATTTTTTTGTCATTATTAAACTCTTGTCTTTGTGACTTTACACTTGGGAGTCAATTTTTGGATATGATAGAATTATGGTGTATATGTAGTCCTGGAAATTCTTGGTAGGTTTTGTTTTGAGTCCTGTCTAGCATCCTGATGTCATTGTTATTAAGATGGTCTCTCTAATGCCAAAACTATTTCCCTGATTGTTTGTTTTGTCACTGCCTATATAAGCCTTGAGAGGAAGGGGATTTTGACATCTTAGGGAGCAGAAATCACAAAGGTTATGAAATCTTCATCATAATCTCTGAGAGCTGAGACATCATTGGTGTTCCCTGGAATGTAAATTTTGCTTTTCCTGAAGTGGTATTCACATATGTGTGTGGCTTTAGGTGCAGCACCACAGTTCTTAGACTTGGGCAAGTATCTAAAAAGCCTGAAGTCAAAAGCTATTAAAAGTTTTGATAGATAATAAAAACCATAGGCATGACTGGCACAGAGCCAGCAGACAAATCCCAGCAGGCTTCTTACAGCCTATGTAAGAGTCTTGTCCTGAAGTGTGCTAGTAGTGTCCAAATGCTACTTGAGTGATAGTTAAAAGTGAGCTTCCTCACCCCCACACCTTAGAGGAAACGGAAAAAAGATGAAAATAGCTGTTCCTGCTTCTTTGCAATGGAAGATGATATTAGAGAAGTGAGGGGTGTACCAAAGCTTGCACCCAGGGTTGCTGCTCAACAGTGTTCTCAAGGCTTCTTGTGAGCTTGGCAAGGCAGAGAGAGGAGCTTTGCAGGGCTGGGTGCAAGGGTTAGCTAGAGGTGGGCTGCCAGTGCTGAGAAGTCCCCACAGATCTCTGCTCTTTGCTGCTAAAATCAACCTTGATGGCACAACAAAGAAGCAACATCATCTCTAGCCAAGCCTGGTTGAAAAGTGGTTGTGTTGAGTTGAGAGCAGCTGGGAAAGCAGATGAGCAAAAAGCAAGCCATGATGGGTGAAGGTCATCACAGCTCCCTCCTGCATCTCCACTAGAGGGCTGCGATAGCCGGGGCTGGAGGGCTGGATGAGCTGTGCTTGGCATAAAGCAAGCCTCTGTGCTGTTGGACCAGATGGTATGAATCAATGTGCAGGACTCTAAATATTACAAGCTATGTAAAATACTGAGCCTGTTTCCACAGTTATGATCTGATTCCTTAACAGGATTTAGCATTTGCAAGTAACACTAGTTAACATATGGCAGGGGAGCGTAAAGTCAGTGTTTTGAATTTTTGCTCTGAAGTTATAGGTTTATGAAGTCTGCTAGTTCCACTGGGGAGACCTATACCATGGGTTGCAACCACCAGCAGGGTAGGAAAGAAGGTAAAGCTTATCTCAAGGCCTTATCTTGCTTTCCAGGCCTAGAGGCTAATCTGAGGTAGCAAAGATAGGCTTCTGGAGGGGTCTGGATCACGGCTACTGATGCAGGATCATCAGGCCAGCTGCTGGAGACAAGTGTTGTAAGTTGTTCTCTCCACATTTTACTCATTTTTCTTTTGGTTATGGCTTAATGATTCTAAAATTACCTTCTTGGTGGAAGCCTTGGGCTGGGGATTTTATCAACATCTAATGCCTACCCAAAATGGTGATTCTCCCTCGTGTTAAAATACAAGCATTACTTAAGTAAATGCTGAAGTTGTGGAACAGAATAGAAGTGGAATAGCAACTTAACATTATACTAATTTATCTTGAAGTGTATTGCTTGAATTTCTACTGGCTAAATCATGAGTACTTTCTTCCAAGGCAGAGGAGAAAGCTGGGAGACTTATGTAATTGTTCATCTGGAATAATTGCTAAAGTAGGAAGTGTACATTGTGCTGTTACAGAAAGAAAATTTTAGATTCTGAAAGTGGTTCAGATAAATCTTTCTAATGCAGGGATGCTTCTTTTATGCTAATGTCTCTTCTAGTAGAGAATACGAATTCTCAAGCTTCCCAGTGAAGATATTGCTGGGGAAACAGCACTTGCCTAATGCATGACATTGCTCAAAAGCAGAAATAATTCAGTTCATAAGCAGATAGCAATGTGCCTCAAGTATCTAAAATAAGCTCTTTTAAGTACTCTAGCTATTTTGTTGTTAACATCACATCTTTTCTCATGTAACTTTTTATCTGGCATTTAGCTTTTTACCACCTTTTTTAACTAAGCCCAGATTTTGTGGTTTTTCATCTGTTTCTATACAAGGTCAATGGTAATTGCTGAAGAAGCACTTAAGATGCTAGTATGAAATTTGACAGGTAAGTAGAGAACACTTACGTTGCTTCTTAATGTTTAGTTCCTTTTCTGAAAGGGTGAGCCTCACTAGTGAAGTGAAAATGAAAAGTAAACACTGTTAAGCCACTTTATCTTTGAGATATATATTGACTGTCATGAAGTCTAGCTTCTTGCAGAAACAAAAATCTGGGCAATATACACTTCTGAAGTTGACAATAGTATTTGTAGCTACATAGTAAACTGCTTTTTGTACAAATTAATGCTACATCCTAATTTGGTGTAGGTTACATCTTGTTTTCTTGAAGCTCACAAAAACATGGTGCACTTCTAAGTTCTTGATTTTTGCCTTCGAGTTTTGAGTAATGCAAGTTCATCAGCAGCAAAAGGCCATCTTGCTGTCTCCAGCAGGAACTGGGTTGTTTTTTTTTTTTGACTCTGGAATTCTGGCAGGCCTGGATGAATACAGGTTTGCTCCAGTTGCTGTGTATGACTTTATTGTGTAAGCTGCCTGAATCCAAATAGAGTTAATTACCAGCTATGACAGGTACAAATTCTTTAAGTGCAGTCTTCTGTGTGCTGTTACACTTTCATACCTGTTGATGTCTAAAAAGCACAATGATGATAACTGCATATTTAAACTACCTTAAACCGAATTTCACTAATGTACACATCCAGAAGTGATAATGTGGTGCTGTCAAGTCTTGGAACACATACAGAATGGTGGTAAGTGAAATGCCCCATTCTCCCTAAAATTTAAGGATTTTCCATTTTTGATGTCCTTGTAGAGCTGAAGTGGGCCTTTGTAAGCAAGATGGCATTTCCCAACTTTGAAGACTTTGTTTAAAACTCTCTAACTTCAGCTTGACGGAAACTACTACAGTTAATGTGAATTCACATGTAAAAATGAGTACTTGGGCATTTCTGTGGCTTATACCATTTCTGACTGCAACAGATCTCATTCTTAAAAGTCTTAATTTAATCTGGGTTTTTATTGTTTAGACTCTTCTAGGCTGAACTGTACCCTACTTGGTCTCCCCTAAAACCCAAGCAGTCTATTGGGACAAAACTGCAGCGATTGCTACACCAGCTGTTTAAGAGCTTGGAGTTCTTTCTCCCTCTTATCTGCATGCATACTTCTTTTATTAGGAGGTCTTATCTCCAGTAACTCTGCAAACCTTTGACATTAGCACCTCAGACTGAAAAAATACTTCAGGTTTCATGTAAAAGCCCTACTTGTTTTAAGTGCTGCAATCTGATTTAGACCTTTTTTTCCCCATACGTATCTGAATATAACAGAGCAATGATAAAAGCCCCAGGAAATCATCAAGATATTTTATCACATCAGGAAATATATCTGAAGTTCTTAAGTTGTTTATTTCAAAGCTGATACTATCTTGGTAGCTATTGCTTGCTGAAGCCTGTTTTAAACTCAAATGACAGATGTGTTAGTGCTGAAAGTCAGCCTGTCTACTCAGTGAGTCTCAGTAAAGAAATGTATCATGGGTAACGAGAAAGTAACTTCTTTATGCTACAACCTAAAAGGTAGCATATCTTCCTCTGTCAGGACTAGTAACCCTGACTAGTTTCTGCAGAGGGGACTTGAGGCAAGACAAGTATGGTTTGGCCTGTGGAATGCCACAGACAGAGGAGTATGTTGGGAAGGTCTGCACTAGGCCAGTCATACGAGGTTAGGTAAAGATGGCACTTGCTATTTGTGAGAGTTTCCTATAGGAGCCTAATTCAAGAACGGTTGAAAACATTGAACAGAGATGTCTATCTCTTGCAATTCAGAGTAAAACCTCTGCTCTTGAAGATATTCACTACTTAACCTATTCACCTCACCTATCGTAAGTTCTTTTGGGCTACTTTAAGCAGTTTCCTTGTACATCATGGCTCTGAATCCCATTCACAATGCATAGCTTTTCCTTGGGCACAGCAACAATTACATCTCTGAATAGTTGTCTTTAAGAGATCCAGGATGCTCCTTATGTCTTTCATTGGGCAGTTTTCTTCAGGTTCTTCCTGGCTGACACTGCTAGCAGACACCTTTTCAAAGGGGTAATTTTTTCAGTGGAATGGGCATTTGGGTTTGCATCTGATCCTCTCAAGATGACAAGCAGGGCTGTCGCTCAAACACACAAAAATTGCTTTTCTATCCAGTAGATAGACAATTTGCTATCAGTGGTAAAACCATGTTATTGTGCAACTGTTCAAGTCCCACAGACTTACATATCCTAGAAGGAAGATGTCTATATTTTACTATGAGCATGGCTCTTATAATCACAGAGTGGTTAAAGTTGGAAGGGACCTGAAAGATCATCTAATTCCAACCCCCCCCTGCCATGGGCAGGGACACATTCCAGGTTGCTCAAAGCCCCATCCAACCTGGCCTTGAACATGCCATGAAATAGTTGAAAAAGTTTGAAATCCCCTCTTGTGCCATTTTTCTGATTACCCTGTATTTTTTGGAACAGCTCAAGAATTATGTATTCACAAGACAGTTGGCCAGTGAACAGTTCTAGTTAGTGAAAATTCTGGCAAATTTTTTATCTAAACAAGGCTGTTATTTTTGTCTTGGAATGTGAGACTCTTCTTAAGATCAAGCTCATTGTGTTTGAATCATTTCTGATTTTTGGTTGGGGTAGGGTAAGAGTTCCAAAAGCTTGTGTTGACAAGTTCTGCATTTTTTTCTCCATGTATTTCTGCATTCTTTTGGTTTACCTGGTAGGCCAAGTTCAGTTTTAAGCAAGTCAGTAATGTTTCAATTGCAAGCATTAAACTGGACTGCATTGCTGTTCTGCTGCAGCTGTGTTCCAGCAGAACGTTACGGACTGTAGCACAGCCTATTTCATACTTTCCAGATACCCACTTCGTGCATTGCATGCTTCTTTTTTTCCGTGTATGTACAATAAGGAAGTTGTAAGTAGCGTACACGGTAATTATTTCTGTTCCAAAGGTCTGGTTTTCAGTGTAGGGATTAGCGCTTCGTGGGCATATATCAAATAAAATCCTCCCCAAAGTTTTGCTTCTGTGTACTTGCAGAGTACCTCCACTGAAGATGGTAAAACTGGTGAATGAATTTCACTACAGTGATTAGATGTGCACATTGAGACTAGCACAAAGTTGGCAGTTTATAGTTGGAGGAGTTCAGTGGAAGCAACTTGGATACTTCTGTGGCTGAATATAGTGTGATTTAAGAAGCCTAAAAGGAAACGTTAATCTCCTGCTGAGAAACAGAATAAAATAAAAAGAATGCTAGAACCTTTGAGAATAACTCTCAGTAGAGAAATTAGGGTAAAATCCTGTCCCAATTTAAATAAAATTCTTTTGAGCAGGGTTCTACCCAGCATACAGATTTCCAGCTTCCTTTGACTAAAGCCTAAAAAAAGATTAAAGCCCCATGGCAACTACTATCTTAACTCCTGACAGCCTTAGTATAAATTACATCTTGGAAAAATCTAATACTGAAAGTTTTATTTAGGTCACCAGTCAGGTTAGGAAATGATAGGCTTATAGATACCACCCCAAGTTTCATTTTGCCCCTATATGGTCTCAGCAAGGCAGAGATTTTTGTGGGAGTGGAGGAACAGTATTGGTTTATTTTTAAAATTGATTTATTTTATGGAAAGGGGAAGGAAATGGACAGTAGTTGTGCAATTGATTCAGTTGGCCACAGATACCCCACATTCATACTTGTGCTATAGAAGCTATGTGTCCCTTTTGGGCTTGTGTAGAGACACTGCGTTTTTGCTGTTTGAGGTTAACAACAAACACGTTATTATTTTTAGTGTTGGAAATTAATATAAATGGATATTAAAAGTCTAGAGTAAAAGGAGCCTGCAGTAAACAAGACCCTCCAAGTTTCTGTTGTTTGCATGAGGATTATCTGACAATTGTGTTGTAAGTGGAACACAGTTTTATGTGTTGAACAGCAGAGCTGGGATGCGGGATGCAAGGTAATCTCACTATTAAATAGTCTTTGGGAGAATTTTTAAGAAGTTTAAAAATGGGAAATGATTTGGATTTCTGAGTGTCAAGTCATCAGAGTGTCTGCATTGGTGAAGAACTCTTCATGTTAATTTCATAAAACTTGGAAATGGTAAATAATACTTGAAATCACACCAAAACAGACCATTTAGCATTTTCTAAATAAAAATACATACTTTGGCTATGATTTTCAATGCAGCAATGTGTAATCTAATGATCGTATACACTGGAGCTGCAAATTCATCTATGATGTTAAGATGATGTTTTATTTAGAAGTAGAAGGTAAGAATAATTTTGAGTCTTTCCCCGCTTGCACTTTTAAAATAATTGTAGTAAACTGCAAAGGTATTCCTGGATGATTGTTTGTAAAGAACACTGCAATAAAATTTGTGATTAGCATGCCACAACTATTCTAAACTGGACTTCAGAAGACAGACCTCCCCGTTAACCAAAGCACTGCCAGATCAGGTAAGTTAACAGAGCATGTGTTGAAGCCATGAGGCTTGTCTTCCTGTAAACATACTATGCTCTTTTGAAACCTGCTTGAGGATACAATACGATGATTCCCTGAAACGTGGCATTTTAAGTATTTAACTTTTTCTTAGAGAAATCCCAAATGTTTTGTCACATGCTTGTGGCTGTTGCCACGGTGACAAAATTGGTTTGGGGGAGGTGGGTCAGATATAAGTCTCGTATTTAATAAAATTCTTTCTGATAACACCTCTCTTGCTTGTATTTAATGACTTCTCATCTGTACTTGCTGGCATAAAGTACAACAGCAGAGAAGAAAGCACCCACAGATTTCAACGGCTTGACTTTACGGAGTGCACCAGAGTAACTGAACTGCAGCTTCCGTAACTGCTGACTGTAAAAGGCTGTTCAAACTTACAAGAATGAAACGAACTGAGAAGTTTCAAACTTTTCTTACTAATTCAAATCATGCAAATCCCTCACAGGAGGAACATCCTGACTAACCAGAAAGAGTCCTGCATCTATTCGTTCTCTGAATGAAGGATTAAAATAATAATATTGAAACCATAATCCTGGCATTTTGTTTATTCAAAAGCTCAGTAGGAGAAAGTTGTTACTAAATTAAGATCACATTAGTATGCTTGCCAAAACAACAGATAAGGTAACAGATAAGGCTACTTCTTGAGCCTTATGGCCAAAGTAAATCTGCATATAAATTTATGTAAAATGTGCCCAGATTATATAGTCCTAGGTTTCCTTCTCACTAATTAAGCGCAGCTCATAAATGGAATTATCTGATAAATGTAAAAGTTACATACTTCCATTCAACTCTTTATAGCTGAAGCTAAGTTCTTTAGGCTGACTGTGCTTTCAAACACCTTTTATTTTCCAGCTGACATAAAGACATAAACCCATTATTTCTGACAACTTGTGCCTTTCCTTTCTGCCCGTTTCTCCAAAGGGAGTGCAAATGTGTTCTTCAGCAGATGCTTCATGTCCCATTCAATGGCCTGAATGGAGCAAAATATGGAATCTGCACAAAGCAGGTTCTGTCTCTGTTCAAAAGCTGTCTCTGATTCATAAATAAAAAAGGCCATGACCACAAAATTATGTTAAAACTGTTTATTCTTGCCTGGCATAGCAAAAATTAGGAGAGATATGGGGTACAAGCTCCTGAACTAAAGCCAGTCATGCAAGTACAGACTAATGAGATGGCACTAAGCTCATTGTGAGATACTGCTTGTGTTTCTACTGAAGGCTAACTGCGTCAACTAAAAGCACTTAACTAAGACATCCTAGTTGAAGTCACTTAACTTAGGGCTCTGAATCATGTAAACCTTCTGCTGGGTCAGGGATCTTACCCCATGCAAAGAAGCTGAAGCATTAACTGTGGTATTGCTATTTCTGCCATGCTTTTGGAACCATGTAGGAAGATGTAATATTTAATGGAGTGTTATGAGTTTCAGCTGAAGCTGTTGCTGATATAAACAACTCCATTAAAATAGACTGTATAATAGCTTTGGTGTATTTTATTTCAGTGTATCATTCTAACCAAATCTCTGTTTAAACCTTAAATAAAACCCATTAGAGATCACTATGCTGTAAGACTTGGAAAGATCATGAAACAGCACAACTATAGAGGCTGACTGGACATATAGTAGCTCTAAATGCCTAGTTTCTGTTAGATGTCTTATTACTACCGTGCAAGCCTTAAAAACATTAAGTTTATTCTAAGTATTATTTTGATAAAAATGCAGACACTGGCATCTTGTCACCTTCTGCTGGAATCTCACTGCGTACTTGGGGATGGCTGGCTGCCTTTATTACTATATTTTTCCCTAGATCCTTTGATTTTATTTGATGCTTGGGCTTCTGAATTGTACTTTCTTCAGCCCAGAGTCTCCCTGCGTTGTTTGTGTCACTATGATTAGATTTTTACCCTGAAGTGGAATGATCAACATCACCAATTCAGCTGTGAAAAAGTGGGGAGCACTGAGTCATATGTAAAGCCCAAGTCCCATTAATGAAGATGGCACACAGCAAAGCCTAATTTCAAACAAATCATGCAAATCTTTAGTAATGACTGCCCAACATTCCTGCTTATTTCCAGTTTAGAGGATAAGAAAACAAGAGTAGAAACTGATATGTTTGTCATTATAAACCATTGGTTATTTGTCTCATTTCTTAAGGTAGCAAAAAACCTGGCAAGATGACCAACCATAGTTTTATTGTACTTAGTGAAAGGATGCGAGTGGAAAAAAAATTATGTAAGAGTCATTTTTTTTTTATAAGATAACTCAAAGTCATTTTAACAAACATTTTAAGTCCTTGACTTATCACCAGAAGTACAAAATCTATTAACTTTTTCTTTGCATTTCAGAAGTTACCTTATCAGCATTTGCCAGCTTCCTCATTTTTCCTTCCTGAGCAAGTGATTTGGTAGAGGAACTTGATGACTGGACTGTACCATTCATGTAATAACAAAAGAGGAACATATTCAGGAGTTTACCTACTTTCCATCATGACTCCGAACCCAGTCCTACTGGCATCATCCATAATTGTTAAGTAGTACACATTTGGTTCATTTTCCAGTAATTTTTAAACCTAACATTTAGAGAAATAGTAATTTTAAGTATCTGTCAGTTAAACACCTCTACTATTAATTTGATATTAGTCCTAAGGAATAGCACTTTAGTGATTATTTAACATAATACAATAATTGATGACAAAAAGAAACCCTTAGGATTTCAAGGAATAAGATCAACATGTCACTAATTTTGCACCATTGCAAAAAAAACCCCCAAATCTTGAGAGAGGAATAAATAGAAACGCTGTTTTAGAACACGTTAGGTAATTATATGCTATTCAGTTTTGGAAAGCATACTTGAGGGTGGAGGGTGTTCAAATAAGCAACAAGAGAGAGAAGAGGTGTAGAAGACTGACTTCTAATAAAAAATAGTACAAAGCCTAGAAACAAGAGGAATGAAATCAGTAGTCCTCAGTAGCGGGAAAGTTTGCTTCTGAGAGGAAAAAGACAATCTGTCTAAGTGAAAAGGACAATAATTAATGTCATTCAGTTGGAGCACTGATAAATAAAGACACTAGGGAGAAAACAAAACAAAAAGGAACTGTTCAACCATAATAATAGTGAAGCACTGGAATATATTGCTTTGGAAAGCAAAGATCTCCAGTGACAAAGATGCTACAAGACAGGCTAGACAATCGTGTCAGCCTCAGTTTAGTTATAACTGATCCTGCCCTTGGGCAGGGGAAATGGATTGGCTCAACAGTTCTTGAGCAGTTCTGGAGCTGTGGGGAGGCACTGACGTACCACTGGAAGCCTAAACAGAGCTCCAGGAGAATTTAATGTGTCATTTTTCCTTCATTCTACCTTTTTTCCTGAAAGTTCTCTCCAAAAATCATTTGAAGAATTCATTCTCAGCCAGTAGGACAGGAGGGGACCAGAGGCATCAGATCCACACATTCTGAGCATTGCCAGTGGCCAGCTGGGTGGACAGTTGTTGCTTTTTCTTGCATTTTCTTGCATTCCCCTGGAGAAAGTGAGCTGAACCGTGCTGAAGGTTATGCTGCCACAGCGGCACAAAGTCAGTGGGGAAGGCTGACCTTTCTCTTCCCAGTGAAATTCAGATCCAGAACTGAGGAACATTTAAACACACAGGGTGTGAGGAATAGTGCAGTTTCCCAGGGACCCTGAGATTAGGATCAGGAAGAGGAAGCTTCTAAGGATACCTGGCAATTCAGGCCTGCAGAACACTAGGACCAAGATTCTAAGTGTTCCACGGAAGTGCCACCTATCTGTTGGAGTGAAAATAGGGATGTTTGTATATATGAAGAGCTTATCGTATCACAGTTGAAAGATAGGCCCAATAATAGTAAATGTTAGTGCTGTTGAAATAAATGACCTCTTAAATGGATTTCCAGCTCTGCTTTCTACTTGTTGCATTTGTAATTAATTAATAACAAAATAATTATATTCTCCACACTCATAGAGAACCTGATAGACATTCAGGTATTTTAAGCAGCAAATGTGCACACTATGATTTGGTTTCTACCTATTCAAGAAACACAAAATACTGGAATAATATTTCACCGTATTTTCTTTAGCAAGTTAATTTTTGGTGGAAGGGACTGGCAAAATGAGTACATGAATTTTTAGCAAGTAGAGAACATGTTCAGTAAGCAGTCCTTATTGTGCTGATCATTTCTGGGTAGTTTCATGAAAATATTCACCATCCAAACTCTTGGTTATTTTTATAAATACCACATCTCGCAGTCACTTTTCAACAGGAAAAGTGCATTTAAACTTATGAAAAATAATACCTACCGTTCTGGTTTCCAAGTTTCAAAGTATGATAAAGTCAATTTTCTCTTCCTCAGCACTGCTGGGAAGCACCAGATAGTGGCCAGTAAAGGTCAGGACAGCAGTGCATAGAAGAAGCATGGATGTGCTGGTTTTTAGAAGATGGAGCTGGCACAGGGCTTTAAATTGAACTGAGTGAGATGATGTGGCTGGTATGAACACACTGTAATTGAGGGAGCAGGAGAGCATCTGGCAAGTCAGGGACAAGCTCAAGAACTTTTCTGCAGATTCATATCAGCACTTTCCTTTTTTATATCGTTTATATCTAATTAAAAATATGTACCCTTTTCTCAATCTTAGCATATTTATTTTAAGTAATTGAGTGTCATTGGTGTTGTTCAATGAACATTAAAACCAAATGGACCTCTAGGCATAAGTCCTTTCATATGGACGTGTAAATTATTGTATATGTACACGTATGCACTTGTGATAACTTCTCCAGCTGATCTGCCTCTTGACCCAATGAAGTGATGACTGAGAAAATCAAGGCAAATCATGTCAAATGCACACAGGGCTGAGACTATCTACAGTAAGTCAGATGGGAAACTGTTCATAGTAAAGTCAAACACATCCCACCAGTGATACTTTATATATGCAGATGACAGTAAACAGCAAAGATTATTAATAAACTCTGAGAAGTTGTGAAAAAAACCAATCTGGTTACAGCTCAATGAAAATGTAAAATCCTTATTACAATTTCAAATTTGATCTTTAGAGAGAAAAGCTATAGTATTTCCAATTCAAAAATTATTCATTAGTGCAAATTAAGCAATCAAAAGGTGGATTTAATTATGATTATGATCCCAGAACACTTACCTGTTCGAGAACTTCCTGATGTGCGATTATAATGGAAACTATGGAGTGAAAACAAGACAGATATCATAAAAAAAAGAAACACGAAGTAGCACAAAATAGCTTCTCAGGATTCTAACAGTTGTAACATAGCATATCCATCAGTAAGTAGAACAGCATTTTGAGATTATATTAGAATTAATACTATAATTACTAATTATAATACTAATAATATAATTAGT
>JBCJKH010017034.1:0-22137 GCA_039877255.1 Loriculus beryllinus
ATGGACAAATAGTGGTGACATAAAATTTAAGCATAGCTTAACTTTGTTCTGTGTCCTTTTTCTTTTGGCAATTGAGGATTAGTTTGAATGCAATGTTTTCTTTTTCAATTTTAATATACTGTAATACAAGATTAACATAGAGACTTTTTTACTGTGTGCTTTGTTATTTCAGCAGATGTATCTTTAATGTCAACAGTGCTGCAAGAAAGAACTAGTGTCTGCCAACAATATGGAATGGGCTTTTTGGTTTAGAGTTTTGGGGGGTTATAAATGGGTGGTGTGAAAACAGTTGTGAATTTATTTTTATTCTTATTTTTTTCTTTAAACAGGAAATAGTCTTACCAAGTAAGCTAAACCAAAACCAACTAAAAAATAATGATTTCAAGTTTTAATTCATTGTCATGGGAAAGCTAGGTATCTACGTACTATTTAGTTTCTCTAGTTATTAAACTATTGAAGCCATGAACACATTAATAAAGTATTAACTAATACTTTCTTAATCTTCAAGAACACTTGGCCAAAATTGGTATAGTAATGTAGCATGTCTAACTCATGAATGAGGCACTTTATCTATGAATGCTGTAATGAGTGACGAAAGAGAGCGCTATATATTAAAAAGCTGCAGGCAATCCACAGTTCCTGTACTGAATGAGTGTTGTTTGACTGAGAAGAAGAGCAATTAAAAGAAAATTGATTCAATTCCAGATTCCACCAGCACCACCTAGGCCTGACTTTGATGCCTCAAGGGAGAAATTGCAGAAACTTGGAGAAGGGGAAGGATCGATGACTAAAGAAGAATTCACCAAGATGAAACAAGAACTGGAGGCGTATGTAAACTTGATTACTACTTTTTTCTTTTTTTTTTCCCTGTATCTCTCAACTTTTAATGCTGTCTGCTCTTTCATGTTTCTGATTTCATTATAATGGTTCTCTGTGAGTTATAGGCTTGAGAATCTAGTTGCTACATAACTGGGGTTATCTTAGTGATCATGATCAGAGCCATTAGGAAAATTGTAGAAATTTCATGGAAGATCTTCTGAAGCAGGAAAAAAAAATCAGGCTGTTCTTGAGCATTCTTTTATAAGAAAAAGACTAGTTAGATCCTTTTCTTCACAGAATATATGCAAAGGGAGGAGGTAACCTTTATCTTAGTTCTGGTGTTCCACAGTTTATAAGCAGAGTGGGACTTTAAGGTTTATACATGTAGTGACTGAACTGGGGAGTTTTGGATGCGATTGGTACTGTAAATGTGGATGCCAACTTTCTATTCCCAAGAAATATGAAGCTTACTGGAAAATACTTTTTTTTTTTTCTTCTGGCACTCCCTTTTTCTTTCTTTTTTTTTTTCTCTTGCACAAGGAGAATATACTTCCTGAAAATAGTATTTTCCTTTACTGTGAATTTAATGCGTATTGAAATACCAGCTCTAAGGCTTTTTGTTTCATTCTGAGTTACACAGTGAAGTTTCTCCTTGCTTCATCCACTTTCCTTATCATGCATTCACTTCTTTGATCTTTTTCCTGTCATTGGTTTCAGTTTTCAAGTGTATATTTACACTGCTTCTAGACTACTGCTATCAAAAGCTCTGAATTGGCAAGAAAAGTACATAGAACTCTTAGAACTGCTGCTTTCTCTTCAAACTCCAGCTGCTGTGAGCAAATGTCTTAAAAAGCTCTGTTACTAGTTTTATGTACACAACATAATTTATAGCAGAGTAGATATACACTTCCTATGCAGAAAACTGGAAATTAGCAAAACACTATAGATTTTAAAGAATCTGTGGTTTTCCAGCGGCCCTGATCATGATTCTCTTGTGGTCTGGTTAGGGGTTGGATAACACAGAAAACTTTGGGTTTCTTCTACTGCCACCTCCATCCTCTGCATCCTCCTTTTTTGTCTTCACTGAATGACTACTACTCTCACTGAGATCAAACATCTCCCAACACTGGCCCTGCTGGTTTGCTGGTATGTAAATCTTAACCTCCTTGCACATAGTGGAAGCAAAAGTGTTAATTATCATTTCACCGTTTGACCTCAGAATGGGGAAAGAAGCCCCTTCCTCATTTCTAGACAGGTTCTATCTTACTGAATTTCCAAAGCAAAATTAATTCTAGCAAACTTGTACTGGTAAGAAAGCCTTCCCATTAAATTACAAGTGCTTTAATCTTGAGTTGGCTCAACTGGGCAACTATGTGATTGTCATGGTTAAATGTGATTATTTTTATTTTTTTTTTTTTGGTTGTACCTGCCAAATGCAACACTTAATTTCACTTTTAGAACCACTATGAAGCAAGACATCCATGTAAGCTTTGTTCCCAAAGGCTAGGTGCTTTAACATGGAATGAAAGACTTCCATCTAAACAGCTAACAAAACTACAAGAACATTTAAATAAGTAAGGAGGGTGCAAATAGGCAAGGGGATGGAGATGGGGAGGAAGGAATTTGCACATCAGCTATATTGTGCCTAGTGACTGTAATCTGTATCTCAGTTTTTCTGTTTTTGGGGAGTTGGGGAAAGGACGATCAAATGAGGTTACACTTTCAGCAAACCTATATTAGTTAGCCCTAAAAATTAGAATGCATTTTTTGGCCTTCATAAAAAGCCTCTCTGTAATGTGTTCAGGCTTCAGATTTCCCACTAGTATGAACATTGTACTATTTATTTATGCATATATCAAATACTGGAGTGATAACCTCTACTACATCAGCTTACAGTTTTGTAGCCTTACTGAGGATCCTTAAAGATGCTCACTAGGCTTACCTTAAACTGAATCGCTTTGTGTTAAATTCTTATGTCTTGTCTTGTTTCTTGTTTTCAGTGAGTATTTGGCAATATTCAAGAAGACAGTTGCAATGCATGAAGTATTTTTGTGTCGTGTGGCAGCACATCCTATTTTGAGAAAGGATTTAAATTTCCATGTATTCTTGGAATATAATCAGGATGTGAGTATTGAAAACTGAATTGCTGAGGAGAAATCAAGATGTACTTTTATGGTAGGATGGAAAATTGATTAAGAGGGCTTTACCTCCTGGAGTAAATGGCATCAATTCCTTCATTCCAGACATACTTGTATCATAAAAGGTAGAAATTCATTTAGGCTGTATGAGTTCGTTTTCCTGCCCCCTGGGGAACCAAATGCACTATATGCTCTAGCCTCAGCTTCAAAAATACTAATGATAATCCAGTATGTTTTGTGTTGGTTGGTTGTTTTTTGTGGGGTTGCTAACACAACTAGAGATTTCTAATGAAGTGTTCTGATAAGTAGAGCCTTTTTGTTAATAATGTATGTGAAAATTTATTCCATTTTTTTTCTAGATACTGGATTACTGTGGGTATCTGCATGTTACATACTGAATTGATATCTAATTTTTGAGTTAATGGAGACTTACTGGATTCATGGTGACTGGTGTCAGTGATTACTCATATCCTGCGCACAGTTCTTAGTTGCTTTTTAAAATTTCAGAAATTGGCATTAAATGTTGGAGGAAATCATTGGAAAGACTGGCTCAACTGAATACGTGTGTAACTTCGAAATATGTTACAGGGGATCCTCTTGTTTCTTGATGTAGAAATGGTTACTGGTTCAGGAACTCAATTTGTTAAATTGGGCCAAGTTAGATAGACAGGAAGAGTCTGAAACTGAAACCAACATCTTCAGTGCACTGAGGAGTAAATGCTTTCATAGAAAGTCGAAGATCTGCCATTTGATAAATACTGTGTTATTGATAACTGAAATGTTCATCTTATACATTGATATTATATGTAGGTGCTAGAATGTTGCTGGGTTTTATGTTGTTGTGGGTTGTTTGGGGGGGTTCTGGTGGGTTTGTTGGTGTTAATGCAGGATGTAAGACTATCTGTATATTATTTTTTTAAAGCTTCTGTTGCCTGCAGAAAATGATCCAACTTGATAATTTGTTTTTCAGTTGAGTGTTCGTGGGAAAAATAAGAAAGAGAAACTTGAAGACTTCTTTAAAAATATGGTTAAATCAGCAGATGGTGTCATTGTTTCAGGAGTAAAGGTGATTAAAGTTTAAATTGCCAAGATTTAAAATATACTAACTTTGTTGCCCCCTTTTTTTAATGAAGCAGAATTTTACATAGCTACATCAAAGGGATTTTTCTGGCAATATCTAACTTAATTCTTAAGAGGCAGAGTATGGAAAGGAGCCTGTAGCCCTGGATGCAAGAACTGAGAACTGTCTGAGGGCTTTCAGTACTCTTTCCCTTGGTTTATAAAATTCAACAATTTTTAAATCCATAAAAAAGTGATAATTGAGTTTTTTTTGTTCTGGCCTGTCATTTTATATAGTCAGAAAGCTTTCCCAGCTGCTGCAGCTCAGAAGTTACTAAAACAAGTGTGCATTTTACCAGCCTTGTAATATCCTTCTGCTGTTTCAAAACTAAGAGCAGCGATAAAGATGGGACTGGTTTTCCCAATAGATACAAGAATGTAACTGAGACAAACAACCAACAACAAAAAGCCAAAAAAGAATTTTAATGAAAATTCCATTTAATTGTGACTTTTTCAAAAGTGGAAAGATAGGTTTTGTAACAGTCATAAATTCTGCAGAAGATTATTTTGATCTCCTTTCTTCCTAGTGCTATCAATTTACAAGCCAGTCAGAGGAGCTGAAGTTCCTACTTGTAAAATCTTGAGTTTTGGAACTGCTGGATAGTTTCTGTAACTGTGAATTATGACTTGGAGGAAAATACAAAGTCCAAATAATCAGGGGTTTTCATAAGCACATTGTTCAAAGCCCATGTTCTAGGCTATTCCATGATAATGAGCATCTGTGCTATTTTAGAGGTTTTTAAAAATAAATATAAACTAAATATCTCCTATTGTAATACAGAAAATATCAAATTTTACCTCTGTTACCAACTTGAAAGAAATCTGTCATGAAGATCAGCATTCCTGAGCTAGAAGTTCATATTGTCTCTGTTGTGACTTCAGCATCTGTGCAGCTGGGTGTCTCTCTTTCTCCTGTCCCCCTTTCCCCACCATTTTTCTAGGTAGATGTGCTTTTATTAAGTACTTGACATTTATTGTATTTTTCTGTCATGAATGTGGTAGTTAGCAGTTAAACTATTTCCTTCACTTCAGGTTTAGCTATTTAGACCTTTAAGACAGTTAGTATGAATTCTTAGTGAGTTCTCATTAAATCCATAATAAAACTTCAAATCATAACAAAAATAAATGAAGAAGAAATCAGCTTACATAAATGGTGTTTCAAACAGTAAAAATAGATTGCATTTCATGTCACAGCAACAGCAATATATGCAAATTTACTCTGCAGTTGCTCGGTACAGAGTGAGTGGAATCCTGGGGGTTTTTTAAGTCGTTCTTGTTTTTTGTAGGATGTGGATGACTTCTTTGAACATGAAAGAACATTCCTTGTAGAATATCACAACAGAGTTAAAGATGCTTCTGCCAAATCTGATAAAATGACAAGATCACATAAAAGTAAGTTCTTTCTCCAGGGTGAAAATAACACTGGTTGAAATGTACAGAAGTGGTTCATGAGGAGTAGTAATTTTTAGGTTTTGGTTTGCATGCAAAAAGTGAATTAATTTCTCCAAATACAGTCTTCAAAAAGTCTAAAGACGTTTAATCTGGCTTTCAAAATTTAGCCTTTGTTGTAATAGACTAGATGGAGTAAGAGCAGCCTGATGCAGCACTGAAGATATCTTAATGCTTCATGTTGTCCCTCTGGAAGCGAAACATACTTTCAGTAATAATATTTTTTCAAAGTCTGATTCTTAGTCTTATATGTGGAGGTCTGCAATATAGCAGTATGTGTGATTTT
Organism: Loriculus beryllinus; assembly: GCA_039877255.1. NCBI lineage: Eukaryota > Metazoa > Chordata > Aves > Psittaciformes > Psittacidae > Loriculus > Loriculus beryllinus. The sequence goes on from JBCJKH010017034.1 coordinate 5,812, forward strand.
ACTCCCAGTGAAGTTGCTCCTAACTGGATGAGCTTGCATTCATCAGAGTGCAATTTCTTGTATTGCATTACCTTGCTGAGCAACAAATTCCTAATTGGGCTATTAGTTCTAGACCGGGAAGTCGGGTTTCCATTTTCCAGCTTTTTAGAATGGAGACGGGAATGTGTACATGCAGTAGCTTGATTTGCAGGATGCCTTTTCTGACAGAGGCAAGATTTTCCACTTAGCTTCCTGAGCTGAGTGCTAGCTAATGTGATTTCTGGAAGCTCAAGACAGTCCTCTGAAGTACAGTGCATTTATTTGCAAAAATGGAAAGTCTTTGTTTTAGGATTACTGTGTTTGGTTTAGGATTACGGTGGTTTGAGAAGCTTGGAAAGAAGCTGACCTTTATTGCCCTTGACTTTGAGCTTTTGGTGTTGATAAATCAGAATTGAACAACTACTAGATTCCATCTACTTTCTTGAAAGTTGTGTCTGATTCATGGATTCCATCTTTGCTATCCATGGTAACACAGTTCACACAAAACCAGGCCACAAACCTTTTGTGAGTCTTCATTGGTAAGGACTCTAAATGAATATTGAATGAGACATTAAACCAAGAATTTACAGAGCTCTTCAGATGTTTCTCTTGCTGTTGTATGAAGAATGAGTCATCTGTAGCTTTAGTGTTTATGTTAGGAGATGGAGAGAGTAATTTATGGCTTAATGAATTAATAAGGGACCCTGTGTCTTCATTCAGTTCTCACCCAGTGTGGCTTCTGGTGTATTGTTTGCTTTCTTGAAATGAAAACTGAACTTCATTCGTGGTAGGTAGTTGCCAGGCTTTAGGTAGTGAGAGAGTGTTTCATATTGGTTGTAGAACCAGGAAAATGGTTAGAAATTAGGTTGTAGAGGATGTGGTGGGAAAAGATTGATCAGACTTATGACAAAGCTGCACTGGCTTTCAAGCTCAAATCGCCTAGGATGTTTACTGGTAACTTCTATCAAACTGCAAATTGAGAGAAAGGTCCCCTTTAGAAATTCTGGCTAGTGGAGTAGAGTAATGACTGGGAAACCTGTTTTGGAAATGGGCAACCTGTAGTAAAAATGTAGTAAAAAAAAAAAAGCCCGTGTAAGTGTGGATAACTTATTGACAGAGAGCTGCAGGGCTTGCAAATACCAGCTTCCTATTTCTAGTAGAAAATCTATTTTTACATTTAAATGGGAGGAATAGAAGGGGAGATTAATGGCTTCCTAATACCATTCTGCACTGTAACCAACTTTACTGATTCCCTTGGGATCTATGGAATAATGAACTGGGAGGCAGGAGACCCGCTCAATCTGTTAAAACAAGGTTGTGTTATTTAAAAAAAATAAAAAATAAAAAAAATTCTGCTTGAAGGCATGTAAACTTCAAAAATAACAAGCCAATGTATTTTCCTGTTCATTGCTTGGATCTGTTGACGTTTTCATCATCCACTGAGTTTATACTAAGAGCTTTTCAAAAAAGCCATCTGTGCAAAGATTTTGTGTTTATGATTACTGTATAGTAATACCTCACTGTAGTCAAGTTATGCAGCCTTCTTTATGATCCCTGCTTCTGATTTCATTGTTTAAAATGCTTTAACACTCATGTTAGTTCAAACAGTCATCACTTTTTCAGGAGGTAAGGGTTTCCTGGAAATGAGATATGCACTAGAAAGTGTTGTGCGTATAGCACTGTATTGCGGTAGTTAGGAGTCCGTATTCATTTTACTGCTCTCAAGCACACAGACTTATTCTTCGTTATTGTTGGACAGTGATTATTTTTTTTCAAATAGCTTTAAACTTCAGATTCAGATTTAAATTCAGACTTTAGCTATTGAGTTTGTACATCTTCCACCAAAATAAAACCTAACTAAGTTGCACATAAATTTACCCAGCAGGTACTAATTGCATTAAATACTCCTAAATAAATTACAGACTTCACAATTCGATGGGAGCGCCATGTTTGTTGTGTGAAGTTATTCTTCATGATAAGTGACATGATCGGAATTTTACTTCAGCTCTTGTGTTATAGCATGTTCCTTTTAGGAAAATATCTCTGCCTGAAGAAAGAGCAACTTCAGAGTTTTCAGAGAGAGGAGGAATGAAATAATAAAACTAGTGCTTACTTGTTTTTCTAGATGTGGCGGATGACTATAATAGAATTGGTTCTTCATTATACGCTTTAGGAACACAGGACTCCACAGATATATGCAAGTAAGATATTGTTAATAACTTAACGTGGGAATTTGCTAAATAGCAGTCTAAATGGTGGCCTGCTGGGATCAGTAGTTCTCTTGTTATGAGAAAACCAGTATTTATTATGATTATATCACATGAAGGGATTTTCTTCTCTAGTATTTATTGTCTGTAAAGGCTGCTTTAATATTTTTGCTTTACTCTTTGTCTGGAAAAAAAAAATGCTGTTTTTTGCAGTTTGTAGAAAATAACACAGATGAGATGGAAAAGTTCTTATAGGATAAGAAAAAAGATTTTTTTTCCTAAGCATTTTAACTGCTTTGACATGTGCAGCAAGAACAGGTCTTGGGCTCAGTACTCTGACTTTTGTGGGTGTTTCCTGCACTAACATCTTGAAAAGTAGTTTTGCTGTTCTGGCAACTTTACTGCAACTTTCTTGGAAAAGAAAAGGACCTAGAGAGATCACTAGAACTCTGAAAATAGAAGAGGGTCTCTATGTACAGATATTTGTCCTTTTATCTCTCAGTGGTTTGCCTGAATATGAACTTTGATATATCTGAAAGTAAAACTTGATTCGCTAGTTTGAAGATGCTGATGCTTGTGAATGTATACTCTTAGTAGAGTCAGTGTGATGACAGATGAGATATCAGTATGAAAGGTAACTGACTTATTTTGAGTAATTTACCTGAATTACCATGATACAGTTCCAGATCTGGTGATAGCTTACATACCAATTACTTTGATGATAGTACTGAGATTTGATGGGGTCTGTTAGGAATTGTGTCTGATTTGTATTGAAACAGTATGATTTGACTGTAATTGAGTCTGCTGTCACACTGAACCCTTGTATTGTCTCCTGTGATAACGATGTGCTGCATTGTTGCTTAGCCTCCCTGAATTCCAAGTTGGCTGTGCGTCATGTTTACTGCATGCAGAAAAGCACATTCAGGTCTAAGTGAAGGACACTTGATAATAGCATAGGACCATTAATCAGTGTGGTGGTGGCTGGGGTTTCATTTACAAAAGCATAAAGAATCCCTGAGGAGCTGTGCAATTATTCTTTGGTAAAAAACATCAATCCCTTATGCTTTTTGTCTTGTATCTTTTCTTAAGTTGTACAATTCCCAGATGTTTGAAGCGCTACAATTTGAAACCATTATGTTCTCTGAGTTCTGTGGATTACAATTCTGAGCAGTGCCTTTACAGACTTTATTGCCAGTTACATATTATATTTTGAGTTCTAGAAAGTAATTAGACCATTCAAGTTAATGTTGTAATATAAGCTGTTTCCTTTGTGCAGGTTTTTTCTGAAGGTATCAGAGTTATTTGACAAAACAAGGGTATGTACTTCGAAACCTTTTTAGATACATTCTTTGTGTACATCCTGCAAGTGGTAGGACCTCTTGTGTCAACTAGACATTAATATTTGGATGTCTTATGGATGCTTCTGTATGAAGCATTTAAGCAGTGTGTGGTAAGCAGTGAAAAAGCATAAGATTTCAGTCATATATTTTGTAAGATGATTGATCTTTAGGACTCTACAGACTACTACACATTTCTAAGCAGTCTTTCTTGTCTTCTGTGTAATACACTAGTAAAGCTGCTATTCCTTTGAAGTGCTTCTATACTTGTTATTGGTTTCAATACTTGTTACTGGGTTATCACAGAACTTGCTATGGAAGAAAAAAAAACCCAGGAATGTAATCCTTAATCAAAAAAATGGTAGTCGTGCTACTTTTTTTCTGGAGCCTAGATCTGTTTCTGCAGTTCTTTGACTCAAGCAATACTATTGCTGATGCTCCTAACTAGATTTTCAAATATCTTATTTATTTTGCCTTATTTGCTTAGCTTAGTTGAGCAGGAGATGCATGCCGTGTATCAGGAAGACTTTCAAATAAAAAATATGTGCATTTCCTAAATAAACACAAGCAATTGTACCTGTATAAGTACATGCTTGAAGGAAAATGAAGTTAACAGAATTATTTGCTTTGACCTAAAATGTTGCCTTTTTGATTAAAAATGTACCTGCAGACTCTGTTTCTAAGTTCATAGAAATGTGTTTCAAATATAAGCAAATAAATGTCCAAGAGACCAATGAACTTTAATACACACAGTTACACAACTAGTCTGCAAAGGTGCCTTAAAACTTTGTTTTCCTTTGATCTCAAAACCAACACAACTTCTTGTGCAACTCCTTGTACTAAGTAAGTTTTTGTTTCTCTGCTGTCTTTCTAGTATTTGATACATGCTGCTGAAATTTGGAAGAAAGCATTCGTTAAAATAGAAAGCTAGTTGTCAGTTACTGCTCGTATGGTTGGTTTTTGGTTATGTTTCAATACAAAATCTTAGTACTGCCTCTCATGATGCATTTTTTAAGTATTCTGTCACAAATGCATCATCTTGATTTTTGAAAAAGACAATCTGTTGTGTCTTATTGTGTATTTTATGTTTATTTGCGTCATACAAGTGAATACCCAAGGTCTGGATGTTTTTAAATTGATGCTTTTACTTATTGTTTTTCCAGAAAATAGAGGCCCGGGTATCTGCTGATGAAGACCTTAAACTTTCTGATCTTCTGAAATACTACCTAAGGGAATCTCAAGCTGCTAAGGTGGATTTATCGGCTTTTGTTCAGTGCAGTAGTATTTGTTTAAAAAAAAGAAAGGGGGAGGGGGTAGAGATAAGGGATCATCTTGAGAAATATACAGTAGGTAGGTTAAAATGCTGCCACCTCTAGCCTGCAATTTATCCCTCAAGTGTAAAACCTGGATCTGCGTTGTATATAGGGTGTAACAATGCATTTGCTGACTGTGGGCCCATTTGGAACTGGCTTGGAACTGTGTGATCCACTTATCAGTGGCAAATTGTGCAGTATAATTAAAAACAATGGAAGAGCTGTTGGTGAATTTTTCATGTGTTTGCTGCTTGTAGACTGTAAGCAGGTTTGTTTTTTTTTTTTTTTAATATTAAAAGTGGATGTTCCAGATGATCTGCAAGTGCTGATACAAAAACACATGGGCCAATTTGATATTCTATACCTACAGAAAATCTCATTCTTAATGTTATTTGATGTAAGGTAATTAAGTAATATGAGAGAATCAGGAAGCATTTGACAGAAAATGTATGTAGTTGGAAGATCACACCAATAGCTGTTGCACAAAAAATGCTACTGCTATTTCTTGAGCCCTATGTATATTTCAAAGACACAATCTAAATGTAGTTGGTTTCTAATTTAAGAAGGTGTGAAGTTTCCCATGATTGCCCTTTCTTAGGCTTTTTGGAGTATCATCTAAGCAATCTGTTGCTAGCCTCTGTCAGACAAGATGTAGACTAAACAATATTAATGTTGCATGTCTCATTTGGTATGGACGTTGCTATGACTTGCAGGATAAAATAACGTGAATGCAGATAATTCAGTAGGAACTGAAATACAGCAAGAAAGACTAAAATTAATCTGATATTTTCATATATATATATTCAGTATGTACTAAAATCCTTGGATAGATTCTTGTAAACTCTATATAACCTTTATGTATTTTTTTTTTAGGATCTGTTATATAGAAGATCTAGGTCACTAGTGGATTATGAAAATGCTAATAAAGCATTGGATAAAGCAAGGGCAAAAAATAAAGATGTACTGCAAGCTGAAACTACTCAGCAAATATGCTGTCAGAAATTTGAGAAAATTTCTGAATCTGCAAAACAAGGTACTTGGTGGTCTTTGACTGTATGTTACTACTTGAAAATTAACAGATTTTAGAATATGATTAGTGAGAATAAATTTTTGTTCTGTTTCCTATGCAGAACTGTTATCTTTCAGTCAGTTTTTACTTAATTTAGGAAGTTGAAATAATGTTTTCCTTTGGCTCCTCATAGCTCCATTAAGCAGAGCAAAGTCTAGGTGCAGATTATTTATTAACCACATTTTTTTTTTTTTTTAGTATTTATGCGTGGGATAGGATACAAAGTGGGTAATTGCTAGCAGTAATGACAAACCTCATCTTTTAATGTATCATCGAAATTCCCCTTCTGGTTTTATGCATCCTACTGTGAAGGCAGCAGTCTGTCACAGAGATAATACTACATACATGCTAAAATGCTACTACATGGTAAAAGAGAAAGAGGCATGAAATGAAATTTCACTGAAGTTGCAGATTTACAGTGGCTCTAGAGAAAAGGAACCTTATTACCTGTTGCCCTTTTCCTGAGAACTTACTTTTTTTTTTTCTTTTTTTTAGGCTGAAATTGTTTTGAATTAGTAGTCATCCATGTCATTAATTGTGTTAAAGGCTTAAACACCATGCTCTTCTGTTTTTATCATTTAAGAGTTGTTTGACTCTGTAAATCTGACTAATGATTCCTATAAATGAGACAGTGGAGAATGAGTGATCCTCATAGCCACAAAAGTGTATGCATAAAGCATATGTGCTAATTTTAGCTTAGTGTCTTCCCTAAAGAGTTTCACATAAAGCCTTGGAAGAACAATGCATGTGGAATAAGAGAATTAAATGTTTAAAAGCACCCACATTGCAGTCTTCTTTCAAAAGAGCTTTGTGTCCATGAAAGGTTAGCTGGAGATGAGGAACTGCAATGATGATTTGCTTTCCTCCAACAGTATAGCAATATCTTTAGCCTGGAATGTGCTTGGTTTTTTTCCCTGTTGCCTTCTCTCACCCTTTACTTATCCATCCCGAAGAAAGTCTGTCAGTTCAGGGCACTAGCATAATGCTATTAACAAATACATTTTTATTTTCTACAGAACTGATAGACTTTAAGACAAGAAGAGTTGCAGCATTCAGAAAAAATCTGGTGGAACTAGCAGAACTGGAATTAAAGCATGCTAAGGTAATTGTGAGCCTTTTCGGACAGTATTTAAATTGATTTTAAATATTATATGCTTGAATAACCTAAATGGTTAAATTTATTGTGTGATATGCACTTCACTTTCAGGAAGGGGAATTCAAAGGTAGTCACCCTGCAGAAAGGTGAACTTTCTTGAATAAGGGGGGCGGTGGGGAAGTACATAGGTGAAATATCTCTGAGGGACTGGTGTGCTTGAGGTGCCTTTGGAAAACTCATCTCCTTAAAGACAGTTTTGGCTTCAGTTTTATGTTTCTCTAGCTGTTTTGATATTTATAGAGGCAAAGTTGGAATACCTGCCTATTTTTAAAACCCTATCTTACCCATTTTAGTGTGAGATAGGCAGTTTCTCCTGTTATCCAGGTGTTGGGGACTTGGTGTATAGGATAGGCCAACTATTAAGTGTGAGATCACCCAGGAAATACCTGAAGTCAAATAAGTGTTACTCTGGTTTTTGAACCTTTTTGTCTTTAAACTATAAAATGCTAACAAAAGAGGAATGTTGCAGATAGACTTTTCAGTAAAATAGATTTTTGCAGGAAAAAACCTAAGGCGCATTTACTGTCCTTAAATTTCACAATATATTTGATTCTTCTAATCCATATGAAATGATTGGTTTTGGTTAAATGGGATTAACTGCTCTGGTTTCATGGACAAGTACAACAGTCTGTTACTTTGAAAGTCCTATACCAGGAGGCAGCTTTCTTTTAAAAAGGAATTTCTTTAGCATTTCTTATTATTATCACAAGTCTGAAAGTGTGTTGACTACCAGGCTTTGAATTAACTGAGTGTATCTGTTGAAAGGACTAGGTAAGAGTGTATAGTGTTGCTGAGTTAATTTGTTACTGCTTCACACTCCTTTCAGCAGTGTTGGCAGTGTCATTCTTAGTTCTGCCAAACCCTTTGTTTGTAAAATTAATGCACTATAAAAAGGGTTCTTTTGGAGACATTTTTTAATCTTTGTAAGTATAAATTCAGCTTGATAAGATATTTTGCTGGTAATCAGTAAGGTTTGGAATACTCTAAACCCTGTTCATCTGAGAAAGGAATAATGTGATTTATCAGAAATTCAGCTATATCACCCCTAGAGTTAAAAAACTTACTGTAATACTTGGCACTGTTCAGCCTTCCTACTTCTCTGTGTGTAACAGTTGTCTTTATCCAGCCCTGAGTCTTCCAGAAGCCCCCGTGTCTGATCGCGAATGTACTAGTTATGTGTTTTTGTGAAATTAATAGTCCTAACAGTCATACTGGCAACAGTTTTTATTGATTTGCTGTTTCATGCTTTAATAAGGAAATGAATTCACACCACTTATGTCTTACTTCAGTTATTGACTCTTCAACATCTTTTGTAACTGACCCTTGCTGAAGTCCCCGTGTGCCCTCAAGTAGAATGTTTTAACAATGTCTCTATCTTCTAAATTATCCTTAAAGAATCATTGTATTAACTTTCTGGACAAGTCAAAATCTCGTAGCAATATTCTCTTGAATTTTGACAGCCAGTAACTGCGGAAAGCAGAGGGAAAATGATTAATCTCTGTAGCTTTCAACTTCCTTGATACATGCTTCCTGATGTCCTTAGTTTACCTGGAAGAGCATGCATTTTTTTTTTAGCCATTCTTCATTTGTCACCACAGTCCATGTTTAAGATGGAGGTCTTTAGATAGTCTGTGACTTATCTTTGTCTTAGTAAATTTACTAACAAGTAGTATATAAGGCTGTATTAGAAGTTTTGAACTGTAGTCCTGGTTTTGAAGGTGAACTTTTTCTTTTTACTGAGCCTTTTCACCTACTTTATTATGGAGCACTGTAAGATTCACTAGACAGTTTTGCATATTTAAAGCTTTACAATATGAAAGGCCATTTGAACTAAAAGTGATGCTTTTTGAAATGTTAACAAATGTTGAATGAAAAGATACTTTGTTTCTCACTAAGTTTCAAAGTTCTCTGTTTTCCAAGCCTGTGTTTCCTATCTATTCAAGGCAAGCTACTACAGATGGATCACTTTGGTTGCTGTGATTTTGTTTCTACAGATTCTGAGTTGGGTTATTACAGAATTTACAAGTGCAATAGATCACATTTTTCAATTTTGTATAATGGGAAATTTTATTATTAGCACTATAACCAGCGTATTTGAACACAATCTTATGGATAGGTTTCTATTAGTCCATACAGAGTATCGAAGGATAAAACGGTTTGATGGAGACTTTCTGAGCTAGGTCCATGAAAGGAACAAAGAAGATAGGAAAAGACTTTTGGGTTATTTTGAGGTAGCATTGTGCCCTGATGTGTGAAGAGCAGTGTTAGGGCAATATGGACGTTTCTCCTTGTCCCAGAGAGGACGTTTTTATGGTTGTTGCAGTGCAAATCATGAATAGTGCTCCCACTGAAAAGAAGCCAAGTGACCCTGGTTTTGGCTGTGCTAAGCTGGAGTGTTTGTAGACACCTGATTCCTCTTGCAGTAGAGTCAAAAGAGGGCTGGTAGAAGCAAAAAGAAAGCTTCTTTTTCATGTAGGTAATAAATTAAGGCAGTCAAATTAAAAGCTCCCTGCTTTTAAGGTTCTGGACAAAAGACTTTGCTTGATGGTATGGCAGTCCCTGTCTTCATGCTTTTGCAGCTACAGGAGGCAGGTGAAGTTTTAGGAGTCCCAAACTGCGAAGTGCTTGTCTTGTCAACAGCATGTGAAGCACAGCACTCCCAGGCTTTGCAGCATTATCTGTTACTCAGGTGTAAGTGCGCTTTCCAGCAAAATTCTAACTGGTGAGCAGGGGCTGGGGGCAACAGATAACACTGCTGCAGTTTTTCACTTCAAGTCTTCTATTGTGGTGTTTTGTTGTTGTTTTTTTGCTGGAACAAGTACCTCCAGACTAGATGTCATGCAGAGGCATCTGTCTCTGAAGCAGTGTAGCCTCTGGACTTGGAGTTGCCTGGCAAAGAAAGCATGGAGGTGAAATCTGATTCACCAGTGGGTGCTGGAACTCACCTGAGAGGCTGTCTTTGGGAAGAACTCAAGTCACAACGAAGGCTGCTACATGACTTACTGTTAAAAGTTATTTTGCTCTGTGCAGAAAGAACACAAATCCCAAAGCAGAGATAGCTGCACCAAAAAAGTCAGAATGACCAAATTATTGGCAGAAGGTTCAGAGACGCAGCTTGCATTTCCTGAGCTGTGTCTGGCTGTGTGGCTGTAAAAGACTGGAGGGTGATAGGGAAATCAAGCTGTTAGTAAATCAAGGACACTGTATATCCAAATACTAAGCACACTCTCTCTGCCCAGTTATGTTTATAACACTTCCTTATAAAATACTTGCTAATATTTCCTTGCCCTTTCCTGGTTGCAGCTCCAGCCTTTTAAAAAAGCTGAAAATTAGACTGTGGGTTGACATTGCTTTAAGTTGATGCAAGTGCAGACTGCTGCCAGGAAGGATGATGATGATGCATAACTCTGTTCCTTTCACTTATGCTGGCACTATTATGTGTGCAGCTGTGTAGTAAGATGGAGCTAGAAGTTGCTCTGTTTTTTTCTGAGCTTTACTTTCAGTCTTGTTTTCACAGCATCCCTTGTGTCAGAACACACAGTTTTGGCTGGGAGGGTCTGGAATTAAAAGACAGCTGCATTCTTAGCAGCAGCATGTACCCTAGATTTACTTAAAATAGCTGTCAGACTGCAGCTTCAGGTTCTGCTTGGTTTCTGACTTGTACTAAACAGATCGATGTTTCTTTTTCTATGGCTGTTCTGTCTGATTAACCCCCTAGGTAGTGTTTAGCTTCTGTTTTGCTAGCTCTGTGTTTCTTTGTGGCTTTATGCAGCTGTAGCTAATGTAAGACATGATTAAGTGTTTTGATATTTAGTGCAAAAGCTGCATTTAAACCTATTCAGTATTTTAAATATTTGAATTTTGTGGAATTCCTGTGTTGGACTTCATGTTCAAGAAGGGAGGTTTGATAATTGGTGAAACTGCTAAGGCTATAATCATATACTTAAAGCATTTGTAGCCATGGCTATACTTTCAGACTCTTTTGACATAGGAATTGTAACTGAGTAAAATAGCCACTTCCCTCAAATAAAAAAATTCTCTTTCCACAAATATTACTATATGTGCTCTTCCCTTTGTGGGAGTTTTTTTGGGAAAAGAGTTAGTTGTGCTATACTTGCAACAGATGTCTGTTTGGAACTGACAAAAGAATAGAGTAAGCAAAATCCAATGCTAAGAGATTTGGTTATATGCTTTGTCAGTAATTCCTTCTTTCTAGAAAAGAATGTTTGTCACAATGGTTTTTGCCAGTAACTGTAATATGTAGAGCGTAGGAGACTGAGTTGACAAGAAAGGCTTTCTGAGTCTGAATTATAGGACTTTCTCAAGCTATGTGATGTAAGTCAAGTGTATCAGATTTTGCAGCCAGAAAGAGTAATAGCTCACAGCCTCTATTTTCCTTGATTTATTTTAATTTAAAGAAGGTTGTTCTTGTGAACTTTGTACATTTGGTCTAATGAAAATGAATGATGTGCCTGTTTGGAAAATGTCAGTAGACCGGCTGGCTGAGCCTAGAAATGACTGATGTGTAAAGGATGTCCTGGTACCATCTTTTCTTTAGGGTTCTACATAGTGGCCTGTGAACTGCAAATACACTTCCTGCTGCTGCTGAGCTATAAAGAGATGGGCAAAAGATCACTGTCATGCTTTTGTTATAGGTAACTTGTGCATAGTCCACAGGTGTACTTCAGACTGAAGTATTTCATTTGAAGACTGAAGTCTTCAGACTGAAGTATTCCTTTTTATTTATTACAGCCAATAATCAGCTTCAGTAACAGAGGCCTTAGATTTATGCATCCTCTACACAACAAAGATGGGCCACCAAGTCCCCATCAATTTCACATACATTGAACTTGTTCATCTCGCAGAAGCTATTGAAGCCATAACTGAAACTGATGTCTTCTGGATAAGACCAAAAAGGATTCAGTAGGCACAACTGGGAATCTTCTGCTTTGCAGCCTTTAATTTAGTTAATTGCTTAATCTGGATTATAGGAACCTTAAAGGGGAATAGAATTACTATTTCTTACCTTTCGGGCTGAGGGACAGGTGTCCTTCACTACCAGAGGTCATTTGGAATTCTTTCAACTGAAAAAGTAAGAATGACAAATTCTTTAGTACTTGCGTAGACTGTTAATCAAGGCCTTGCAAATCGCAGCTGCTGATACTGTTTAATGACATGCTTTTGGCTGTTTGAAGTTTCGGATACAAAGACTTTTTGGAAGGAAGCTGTTTCTCCTGTGTATATAACTGGGCTGTTATCATACCTGTACTGTTCATTCATTCAGACTGTTTTGTTTCCTGCGTTTTATCTGAACCTGATAGGAATTATTCTTCACACTGTCAAAGCCCCAACACTGTTGCTTACACAGAGCTTTCAGATTTGGGAACCAGTCTGTTACAGCTATTTCATAAAGTGATCTAAGCATAAATGAATGCATGAAACAATGTGAATACCTGGGGGGGGGGGCATTTTTTTTTTTGGGTTTGTTTGGTTGATTTGGTTTTGGGTTGGTGGGGGTGGGTGGGTAATTGATTGTTTTCCTGGAAAATAAATCCTGGCTCACTTGTCAATCACATATGCTTAATTGACAAGGGTATCTTTTTACGCATCAGCTCTGTAAATTCACTCAGAAATCTGAAAGTCAGCCTGTATGTTTTTACGGTAGAATCAGAATGCTTTAAATAAGATTAAAAATTGACCTACAGGTGTCTGAAAAAAGGGGCAGAACTTGGCCTTAGAGATAAAGCTTAGATAATCGCTTTGGGAGCTCCGGCTCTAATGGCTAAACTCAACTTTGATGGCTAAATCACCTGGCTGAGCATGTAGATCAGTCTGTCATCACAAGTCCCGGTCTTGAACAGAGCTATGAGCTTAGATGGATCCTCTCCTAGTGAGGAGATCCTGATTGCTGTGAATTGGTTAATGCTTCTTGGTGAATTCAATATTCAGTATAACATACAAAGACTTCTGCTTTGGGAATAATATTCAAGTGACAGAGTAATGGCAATACTGTGTAAAACATGAAGATTTTGTAACTTTGAACTTCATTGCCCAGAGTGTTCTGTAGTCACTAGTTTTTGTGATCAGACTAGATCTTTAGGAAGAAACATGGAAGTGCTTATTTTTGAATCTCAAATTGGCTCCATTTAATTCTGAGGCACAATGCTTCTCCGTTCCAAAAACTCCTTAAGATAAAAGTTCCCTGAACAAATATTTCTACGTAAGCTTAATGCCTGTCAGGTCTCCTTTAGTGGTGTCATTGCTATTTGAAAACCATCTTTTTTGTTACAAGTGTGAAAAAGTAGGGAAATGTGGTCATGTTTTCCTTTATTTTTACAGGGTAACTTACAGCTGCTGCAGAGCTGCCTGGCAGTGTTAAATGGTGACACATAAGCTACGCTCCGTCCTCCCACTGACAAGGGCTGCCCTCCTCTGGATTTTGTTTTCATGACTTTAAATAGGCATTTACAGTTCCCTGGAGAAACATTTGGCAAAGTGCATATAAAGCAAGCTCCTCCTTTCAGAAGAATTGAAACAAACACCTGAAAGTAGCTCCAGACTATATGAAGCAACAGCATACTTGTTAAACATACATATTCATGTTTATTTAATCATTATATGCTTTCATTGTTCAGAAACCAAATGCTCGTTTTTTGTGAAAATAGCCAATATAATTATGTTCATGTTATGAATACTATGATACGGCTGCCAATCTTATTTACCTTTGTAAGTACTTCCTGAAATTAACCATTTGAAGCACATTGTTCAAATGGCCTAAATATTACCATTAGATATTTGAATATTGTTACTATAATGGCATTGTATACACTGTCTTAGTTTTTTTGGTTATTTTTTTTCCATGTACTGATATCAAGAAACTTAATCTTTTTTTCAATTGTGAACATCTCGTAGAAATTTTGGAGAACTTTGTGTAACCTTTATAACTATGATTTAAGAAGAAAAGCAAATGCATTAGTATGTTTGCCTTAACTTGTAGACTAATCCAATTATTGTAAAATAAACCATGAAATCAATGATTTTTCTAAAATTATGGAGACATTGTATCATCTGTAAGCTTAATATTTTCTAGTAAATTAGATTAATTAGCTTTTTCTCTATTCATCCTGTAAAACCATTGAGCAAATATTGGATTGGTCTGACACTACTGACCCAGTAATTTTTCACTTGCATTCTCAGGTTTATCTGTTTGTCTGTGACTTTCCTATCCAGTGTACTTAAAATTGTTTTGAGCTTGGTGGCTGACTGTAATTTCTTTCGCAGAATTTCTTTGGCTTTTCAGAGAACTTCTTGGGTTTCTTTCCAGAAAGGGGAAATAACGTAGCAGAAAGGAGTTCAGAAATGGGTAAGATACCAGTGAAAGGTGATACTGCCCCACTTTGGTACAGGTAAGGAGCTTTGCTTCAGAACAGAAGTGAAGGTATTCAGTAAAGGAGCGCCTGGAAAGGATCTCATTCTGCTAACTGGACTTAAAGCTATCAATCTGTTTTTTATCTGTTGTATTGCTTTGTCTCTCTTAGTTGAACCATGAAACTTTTCCAGGAGGTGCTGTTCTGCTGTGCAATTTCAGGATGTTGTAAAATTAGGCTTTACTTGATGAGTTGCTCTTCACAGTGGGATTCTTCCTTCGTATGGGTTTGTAGACCTTCTATGGAGCAGCAGAATTTTGGGTGAATGAGATGTTTGGAGGTGCAGATCCATGTAAGTCAATGTCTCTATGATTACAGACTCCCTGTACTGCTGCATAGAGGTGTGTGGTTTGGGGTTGTGTTGCTTTTTTTCCTGAACAGGGTGAACTGCACAGTGTAGTATGCTTATTATCCTGCCGCCTTGAGAGTTTCAGAGGCAGAGACGTTTCTTAGCTGAACATGCTGTTTTTGCCTTGTGCATCGAGTCGTGTACGCAAAGCCTCAGACTTTGATTACCAGTGCCCAACAGCTATAAGCAACTCTACCTGCTATATATAATGTTTTCCAGCAATCGTTACTACACTAATACTGTGCTGTTCATCTTCCAAATACAACAGGTATAATTCCTAAGGAACTCATCTATAAATAGACTATAAGGGACAAAGATTACCATGTACATACAGTTAACAGAATTGTATATATTTTAATTAGGATGTGAGAACAGTTTTTAGATTAGTCCTCGCTGTTCAGTGTGACTGGCTCATTAAATCTTTTTCAAGCCTCTCGGTATCGGCTGTGTCTCTTAAAACCCCGCCTGAAGAAACGTATTTAAAGCGCGGCCCCAAGCGGCCGCTACCCGCCGCCGTAGACGCCGGTGCGGGCGGAACGCGGGCGGAAGTCGGCCGCCGGAAGCTGGCAGAGGCCCCGGAAGGGGCCGGGCCGGGCCTGGCTTCAGCGGCGGGCGGGTACCGGCTGCCGCCATGAGCTGCCTACGGGAGGAGGATGACCCGTACCTGGTGGAGGAGCCCAGCGACGAGGAGCGAGCGCTCAGCAGGTGTGGGCCGGCTCCCGCTTCCCTTCGCTCCTCGCTGTCGCCTTGCGTCTCCTGGCCGGGGTGTGGGGAGCGGCCGCGGACCCCGCGGGTGGCAGGCCCGGGCGTGCCCGTGTTTCGCGGCAGAATCGGTCATTGCAACGCTCCTGCCGCGGTTGTCTCCCCTGAAGCCGGTGTGTTTGCACCTGTAACCCTACAACAGCCAGTCTGCAAACAGCTCCCTGCTCCGACGCGGAGCCGCGCTGACCGGAGCCTCAGAGGCAGCCTGGCAGGCCGCAGCCTGAAGCGCTTTGCATCAAAACCAGTAATAGGAAATATATTATTAAAATATTCTGTAATCACATGAGTGCTTCCCAGTGCAGCCACGCAGCTCAGGTGTTAGTTCTCTGTGCGACTCGGTGTTGTAAGCCGTTTGTAATAATTTGGTGTGTAACCCCTACATATCTAGCTCAGAGGATGAGGTGGATGTGCTCTTACACGGCACTCCTGACCAGAAGAGGAAGCTGATACGGGAGTGCCTGACTGGGGAGAGCGAGTCCTCCAGTGACGATGAGTTCCAAAAGGAGATGGAAGCGGAACTGAACACCACCATGAGGACTATGGAAGGCAAATGGCAATCGCCAGAAATGGGTAAATCACGCTTAACTGGCAGTTTCACGTACAAGTGGATGTTAAGTGGTGTCCACTTAAGATGGGGGCACTTAAGGTGTGAAGTTAATGTATTATTCTTGTGGCTGAAGGGTGGGAT
>JBCJKH010017037.1:0-18816 GCA_039877255.1 Loriculus beryllinus
AAACCAGCTATGCAAACACATTCCCGTAAGGGAAAGGCAGAGAAAATGAAACATTTGGTTTGAAGCCAGTAGTGGCAGTAGCACAACTGCCTCTTTTCCTTGATCATTATGCTGTGTCATGCAGTAAATCTTTAATTAACTAAGTACAAACAAAGCATTTGTAAGAAGAATACATTGGTAATATGCAAATGAACAAAGTACAAGATTGATGTAAAACAGTGCGAGAAAGCAGTAAAGCTTGCATCTCAAGTATTATTTTCCTTTTTCTTGGTGTATGGAAGTTCATTTCACCGCAATTGATTGAAGTTCAAGCTTTCCTTCCTCACTCAGGATTTTGAGTGACAAATACAGTCACCTCTTACCCATCTTTAACTTCGTAAACTCTTTAAATGTAGCTAAATAAAACCCTAAAGCTGAATGAAGCAAAAGAAAAAACACAGAATAATTTCTCCATTGTCTTTCGGTTTGAATATTGCGGTTATTTCATATTTTTAAATAATTTTCTGTGAATACAGGAAGAGAGAATCTATGAGGTTTGCATTCATAGGAAATTTCAGTTTTCTAAAAAAAAAGTTAGGTAAAACCTAAAAGTAAATGGAGCCTTCAAAAGGCAAAGAGAAGGCATGAAAATAAGCTAGTCCAATAAACCTTTCTTAACTGTTACTGTCTCCAGAATTTTCTTCAAATATCACTGCACAGAGAAATATTTCATAGCCAACTGTTTCTTTTAAATCCACTGATTTTAATCCATATTTTTACAGACATCTACAACTGTGTTAAACTAGAAACCAGACCTAAAAATGTTCCATATCAGTAAGGTCTTACTGATAATCATACTCCAAAACAAGTTTTAAAAATATTAAACTTTATTAAAATTAAAATTGAGAGAAAGTTCTATCTTATCTTAGCTCTGAATAACCATCATCGGCTAAATCTGCTACCATAAGCCAAGATAACCTGGCTTCTCTGGACCTACTACAATTGTATTTCAAGGTGGACATCACTTTGCAGCCCTGTTCACACCACTCATGTTTGTAATAGCTTTCAATATACCTAATGTTATACAAAGAAGTCACTTACACATACCTGAATATTTAAAACAAATGTAAATCACTTAATACCAATTTCATATAACATGCAAACGTAATGCACATTTTTGTACACTATATGCATTATCATGGACCAAATCTACACAGTATTATAGAAATTGCATAGACTTGAAGCACTCAAGGAGATGAGATACTGTAATACATTCTTCAAACTTTTTAAACTCCTATGTATTGCAGCATCACAGTTAATTACAGCTCCTACTATGCTTACATTTATTAGTGTCAACAGAATTTTGAACCATTACCATATTTCCATCCTTAGTTCAAGCAGAAGGTAATGGTTTTATTCACCAGCTCACTGTGACTAAGCAACAATACTTACCAAGACTTGAATGGGTCTAAATCAAACACTGGAACTTTTTAAGATGAGGTTTAGGAGAAAGGAGTTCATAGCAGCAAAACCATACACAGACCTAATTACTCCTCAATATTGTAAACATCTGCAGTATCATGTATTAGAACTATATACATCACAGACTACCTGTTAAAACAAATCTTTCAAAGCAAATACCAACCTGTACAATATCCAAAACCATGCCAGCAGAAACAGTTCCAAATCCTGCTAGCAAAAAAGGTACGAGTATCTGTAATGCCATAATACTACTAGATTCTTTGGGTTGTTTTGTACTTCCTTCCACAATGATATCTTCGTTACTGTCAGTAGATAGGTTGTCTTCCTGCAACATGGCATCTGTTTCCGAAGTGCCCATTCCATCACAGTAATTGTAACTGGTAAAATCATCATATTTAGGGCTACAGCTAGATGGGCTGTGCCCATTGCTACCATGAAAACTTGGGTCTGAGAAGTGATGGTATTCTGTATGTTGTTCAGACCTAACATTAAAATTGTGTCCTGCTGGTTGTAATCCATCTTGCCAGACACTATTCACTTTCTTGTGTCTTTCATCCTGGTTTACTTGGTAAACAACAGGAACCATACTCAAAAGGAGCTTCAAAAACTTATCAGACTGAATTGTATTAAGGTTTATGGTCCAGTTTACAAAACGTTCTCTGTCATGAACTTTGTCATTTGTTTTGGAGATGGTAGATCTGCCTTTACAGTTAGTCATAGTGCTACAGAAGTACAAGTTGAAAAGCACTTTGTTCTTCAGATGTCAGTGAAGAAATCTTGTAGATGAGTCATTAAGTGCCATGTTTGATGTTTTTAAAACAAAAAACCCAAAAGGATCCTTTTTGCATGGAAAGATGCTTTTTCATTGATCTCAGATCTTCAACAGTTCCATAGGCAAGACTGGATCTGCAAAACAAGCAAAAAGCATATATTCAGGCTTTATAATATTTTAACTCTACAGAAGACATGAGATGCTGGTTTAATTTTTCCAATCACCCAGTATCTTTCCAAAGCAAGTTATTTGTAGAAATGCCAATATCCTCCAACGTTTAACTGCCTAAGTTGAAGAAATGAAAAGTAAAAAGGGAAAGCTGGTGGGTGAGGAAGTTTCACAAACTGGTGCTCTTCCTAGTGAAAGAAAGACAGAGCAGTGTGGACTTAAATGAATTGATGAGGGCCTGGCCTTTTCCTTCTTGAAGACCGGGAAGTCAAAGTCTTCAGGCAAATACCATGTGTAGCCCTACACTTGCAGCAGCCTTGAAGGCAGTAGGTCACAAGAGAAAAGTATTTCTGCAAAGAGTAAGGGTATGGACAAATGAAATGCACATTATGCACTGTGAGGCCACTGTTGTTCCTCCCACTCTATGCTAATGGCAAGAAGCCCAGAAAAAAAGTAAGGAAAAAGACATACTAGTTTGAAATTACTATAAGAGGTGATAAATCCAAAGCAGTATCCAGGGTGTCAAATGTCTCATATGTTGACAGTCCCTGCCCTCCATCCCCATAAAAAGATGACAAACCAATATTGGTATGTATAATTCAAAAGCATGACAATTTAAAATCCTAACAACTGACTTTTCTCTGAAGCAAACACACAAATTATGTATGTATGGATGGATGGATGTATGTTATTATATATAAAGAGCTACTATATACATAATAAAACTGGACAATTTTTCTTAAAATGCTACATCAAGGAAAGAAGACAGTAATGAAATTCAGACCAATTAGTCTAAAATAGCTTAAATTAGTCTAATATAAAAATTAGCCCACAGTACGGTATTCATAAATATGGCATATTGGAATTTAATTAAAACTAGAAAAGGGTTAGGACTTAAGATAATTAAAATAAAGGTGTTTAAAAATCTTAATTTAATTTAATTTTGTATGAGGTGTAGGTTACAGATATTTCCTGAAAGATTGGTTATTATGAGGTCGAGTAAACACTAAATATAATTATTAGATCAATATTAGCACTAGATGTGGTCAGTTTGGCTTGCTTTCTGCAGATCACACAGATATGCTCTTTTATCTTTTGTTTCATGTCGTTTAATGTGTATTTGTTTCTACTTTGAAATTGCCATTGTGGTAGAAAATTTAACAATGATATATTGGCATTCTCACGTCATTTGACATTTCCATCAGAAGACACTTTACCTTCCAATAGGAATTTTCAATTTTCATGGTGTGATAATAGTTATGATAACTTAAACTAACAGTCTTAATTTGACATGAAGCTTTGCTGACTTTGGTATTTATTACTAGACTCCATGAATACAAGTAAATGATTGGCATAAACACAGAAACAAAGGTCAGGCAGACTACACCAGCATAATATGGGATAACACAATTCCACAAGCTCAAGACACTGTATTTATGCAAAGCTGCGAAGCATATTTTTACAGACTGCAGGAAATAAAAATAGTTCAGGCTTGGAGGATTTTAAATCTATGCTTCCTAAGAAAATTGGGTTCCTAAGATTATGCAGTTTATGTTATGATCCCTATACTTTCCTCCCTCTGTTTGCATATCTTTTAAGTCACAGAATCACAGAATAGTTTAGGGCTGGGTTTCTGGATATACCTGAGATAGATTTGACAGAGTAGAGACATCAAACCTTTTAGGAACTAACAGCATTGTGAGAGAATCAGATTTGTGTCATTGCTGTAAGGCATCTTCAATTGGTCAGGATAATTCACTCATATATGGCAAGTCAACTTCAAAAGTCCTGCTGCTCACAGAATCACCTGGTTTGGATTTTTTCGAGCGAGGAGATAACTCAGACACAGTATGAAGATTTTTCCATCTACCAATTGCTCTATCGAAGGGACCTCTGACCAAGAAACGAATGTTTTTAAAGTTACAATGGAGTTTATTGCTTCACTGAGAAAGAAGTCAAGTTTTGCAAGAAAAGGCATTCTTTTCCACAAGACCAACAGAGGAATTTAACTAAGCAAGATTCCTGCAGTATCTTTTGCTGTTCTGTAACAGACTGTGCTATGTTGAACCTTTTAGCATAAGGGCACAAAACCTCCTAGGCTTCAATTCTGGTTTCCACACACTTTAATTAGGAATAACAAAACAATTTTTGCTGCTATCCCAGAGGAGCTCTAACCGCAGGCCAAAATGGTGCTCTGTTAAGTGCTACAGAAAGACAGAACAACGAGGCAATTTTGTTTCTTCCTGACCCAATGGTGGCATTATCTATGTGAAAGAAAAGAAATGGTACATAAAAACAAGAAAATCAGAAGAAGATATATCATTAAATTATCAACCTAACTATTATTAACTTCCAAGACAAAAGCAAAGAGCTTTATAGGATTGAAGGATTAAGATAAATGGAAAAGAAGAGAAGTTAACAGAAGCTGAGGAAAATTCAGCTTTCAGGAAGGGTATAGCCTAGGGTGCAGAAGGCTGCCAAATGATTTAGGACAATAAGAAGTGCCACACTACTTAGGAAGCTTGCAAAGGAAAAAGCTGTAGATCTGCTGACTGAGCAGATGGTTGAGTTGGTCACAAGAAACATTCAGATTATAGAAACTTCATGATGGACTTCAAGTATGGGGTGTACAATTAAGACATAAAAGTGTCCATGATGAAAGACAGGCAGTGAGACTCACAGCATCCTCAACTGCTTCTTTTTTGGGGGGCGGAAGGGGTAGTGTTATTTTTTTTGAGGAGTAACATTTGAAGGATTTTATTTCACTTGCAGGGAAATACATTGAGAACATTTTCCAATAGCTTTAACAAGGCAGAGTCTGGCTCTCATTGTGGTTTCTCCAACATGTCCTCCAGTCACATCACCAGAGTGCTAGACCAGTGACTCATGGAAATTACTCACTGGTCTGGAACTCTGGCCAAAAATATTTGGGTTAATGATGCATATCTCTCTAACATATGGGTTTTTCTCCTTTACATTTTTACTACTTTATTTTTTTAAGAACCAAATCTTTTGGGAAGATATGGTTTCATTTAATATGGGAAAGTGCTAACAAATAAAAGGGGAAAAAAAGAGCAACAGAAAAATGATCCAGTCAACTAGCAAGTTACAAAAGGAGGATGAGGCTGGCATGGACAGCTAACAGTTGAAATAGTTCAAAGCAGTTTGGATGACAGCCATTTGGGTTTTTCTTACCAAAAAGACTTGGAATGACAAAAATTGAGCTAATGATAAATGCTGAAAAATGAGAATTTAAGAAGAGAAATTGAAAACTATATTATACAGTGAAGAATAATTACTTCTTCAGAGCATAGAGATGAGATAACTACGAAGCCTTCTGAATGTAACTATTCATTTCTAAAACCCTGTTCCAACAAAGATAATTTTCCAAATGTCATCTGATGCAATAATCCTGAGTTACAGCATTCTAATATTGCTGTACTTTGTGGGGGGAGGGGAGTCTACCTACAGAATGCAGCAAACCATCTAAGGAACAGTATGATCTCAGGGACAAGAACTTCCTAAGAAGCTTTGTCATTGACAAGAGCAATGCTGATTTTATTGTGTTGTCTAGAAAAGATAGAGCCAGCTAAAGAACCAAGCTCTTGAGTTATCTGAGTAAGTCATATGAAAAAAAGGTAGTAAAAATCTCAAAAATCCCATCCCTAGATTCTGTAGGAAGATAAATGAATCTGGTTTCCTGCCATAGAACCAGGAGGTTACAGAGAAAGATGAAGTACTAAAAAAAAGGAAAAGAGACAAAGATCCTTTGAGAAGCCAAGAAGCAGCCTCGAATCTATCGTACCTGGCATGTTATATATGAAGTGAAAGGACATCTTGTCCCTACAAACAAAATAACAAGCTATGCTCAGATTTCTTTATTGCTGTCTAAGTAACTACTTTTAATAGTTTCTTCTTTCCCTTCATGCATTTTATATCACATAACAATTACTGTGTATTATTCACCTCTCTCTCTCAATTCTGCAAGCACACACAAGCATACACAAACAGTCCTGCAAAGATGTGCTCCCGAGAAGACAGACACTTAGCAATGCAACAAATAACAAACCAATTTTACCCATAATGATTTATACAACTGATGTACACAGCAGTTTAAAAAATGCACATGGAGACAATATATACAATGTGTGAAAGAGACAAGCAGAAGCAGATGTTGTGGAAAATGGAACCATGAGCTGAACAAGATGCTGACTTTTGGAAATGGATAGCTGCTTTAGAAAAACCTCAGATGCTTCAGCTATGAAACTGAACACCTGATCATTATCACATTTTTCCATCCATCACCTTTGGTTGGCTTCGTTGGTCTTGATTCACCTAAGATGAACACGGCAAAGAAAATTCAGGAAGAGGCAGCAAGAATGGTCTTCATTATTACCCAAACAAATTGAGAACTGAATTGTGGGTGTGTCTGAAGCAATGCTGGCAAGAGCATGGGAAGATGATGCTTCTATACTTTCTGACTTTCCCAGGGTTTAAAGATCATCTACAATTAGAACAATTAAGGGACTGCATTCTAAAGCTGAATTTGATCATACAGTGTTTAAACTGCTGATAATTTATTTAAAGCATGAAAAGAATTAGCAATTAAATCACCCTTTTTTCGGTTGTTTTTTTCTAAAAAAAAAAAAACCCTCAATAAAAGGGGGAGAACTGGGTATGAAACTTGTAAAGTCAATACTACGGCAGGCTAAACCAAATATTTATCAATTTGTAGGTCCAGGAATATTAATATTCTCATTTGGCTAACAAAATCAAAAGATAACACCTATGTCAATAATACTGAGTGCTTTCACAGGAACCAAAGCTAATCACACCACAGTCAAATCCCATTTTTTCCTAAAAGCTACAAATATTTTTTACAGGTAATCTTTTAAAGTAATAATAGTCTCTATGCTGCACTGCTAGGTAGTCCATAATGAAATACAATACTTTAAACATGCCTGTCTGAAAAACATCTCTCAGTACAAGAACAATCCTTGGAAAGGGATTCAGGAAAGTAATATGAGACATTAATGAAATACTGAGCTTTAATATTTTGCCATAACAAGCAAAGATTAAGCTGGATTCTTTTCTGGCTTCAAAGACTCTTTTTCTGTCTTCAAAGGTGAAGCTAGACTCTTTTCAATGATAGGATGAGAGGTAGTGAGCACAAACTGAAACAGAGGAAATTACATTTAAACATAGAGAAACGTGCTTTTTAATTATGCATTTATTTAGTTTACCATAAGGGTGCTTCAATAGTGGCCCAAACAGGTTACTGTGACTCCATCCTTGGCAATATTTGAAACCCAGCTGGACACAGAACTCAGCAACCTGCTCTGCTTCACCCTACACTGAGTAGAGGTGGCTGAATAGACAGTTTCCTGAGACCCCTCCTGATCTCAATAATTCTGAGGTTCTGTAAAGTTTGAAAAGTGGGGGGGGGGGCTTCTTTTAAAATTTACATGGGTGATACAGGGATCTGCACGTTTCTTCCCACTACTGTGTGTTGTACACGTACAATTCCCGGTATCACACTGACATCCTTATCTCAGTTGTGGCTAATCATTTACATTGCTGTAGTGGACATATCAATCGAAAGTGAAAGATGCATCATACCACCTCAGCATCATAAACAGACTGTTTTATAATTAACCACTTTATAGAATCTGCAACATGAGGTGGCACCCCGAGCTAAGGTTATTTATACCAGGTACTTAATGTTGAGTATTAAAGACTGGAAAACATGCTGAAATTTGACAAATGCGGCATGCAAGGCAGATATATGGGCATTACATACCACTGCTTAAATACTGTTAACCAGTAAACTGGTTAACATTGTGTTTATAGTATGGCAGTTGTGGGTTATATCAATGGCAAGAGAAATAAAGGTAAAATAGTAAGAGGAAAAATAAACCCAACAGATTAAAGAACCTCTGGTTGCCTTCTTGAATATAAGACACTGAAAGCTGCCAGCCTTGGGCTCTGTTTTCAGACAAGGTTGGGGCTGCTGCATTCTACTTCCTGAGCATGACAGCTTTTGATTTTGGCCCCAAGGAAGACAAAAGCAGCTGAAGGAAAAAGATTTAGTTTGCCTACGCACTTTTAAGGCAACTCAATTAGAAGAGGCCAAAACAGAGCCAGAAATGAGGCAGCAAAGCTGTGAAATGTGGTCAGGTTGTAAAATCACTCAAGTGGAATACCAACATGAAAAATACCAGGCAAATCACATCCAGCCCATTAAAGACAGGTGAGAAGTTTTGAAATATAAGGTAATACATCCCTCTAGATTAAGTAACCAAGAGGTACTTACCAGGATGAGTCCTAACTGTACTGTTTGGAATCCTGATTAGGGGTTTCCACTGTCATCACCAAGGAGGGATGAATTGCTTATTAACTCAGGCACTAGGATACAGACTTCCCATTGTTTTCTGTGGATAATATCCTGAGGTATTTGAAAAGAAAACGATACACTGTTATTTCTACTTCTGAAGTGTCTACCAGTCATACTGTAGTATTTATGGTTCTGGTTTCACAACCTCTTTAAGGCAGTGTATGTAGGGAATGCTGCCAAAACAGGTCCTCCCACCTGCTCTCATTTTTTGACCAGCACTACTGAACCAGTAAAGTGAGGATAGCTTAGGATGTTAGTTATCTATTAAATCCTGCTAGGACTCTGCCCAGAAAAGATTCATGAACTGACTTTTTTCCGGTATTTATGTTTTGTTCCTGACACTACGACTGAACAACTACCTAATTTTATACGTTCTGCCTGTCAGAGCCCGGCTGATGTGCAGGCTGTGTTATGCAGTGTGCTCTGTAATCTAGGATCAAATGTGAACGAACAAGACACACAACCACATCCTGGACAGTGGAGTGGGTGGGGAGGAAATCATCATTTTCACTGAAATTAAATTAATTGAAATGGAATTAATTTAATTTCACTGAAATCGAAGAGACACAGCCTCAACCTCAACTTAATTGAGAATTAATTACAAAGTAGAAAGTAAGGTAGAGTAAATCACAAAAAGCTTCTACGTTTTGGCAGAAAAGTATGAAAAGAGCATCAGCATATCACTGCGTGTCAATTACAATGCTTGTAAACAAAAAATGCTTGTAAACAAGAAAGGATGACGGTGTTAG
Organism: Loriculus beryllinus; assembly: GCA_039877255.1. Lineage (NCBI taxonomy): Eukaryota > Metazoa > Chordata > Aves > Psittaciformes > Psittacidae > Loriculus > Loriculus beryllinus. The sequence goes on from JBCJKH010017037.1 coordinate 9,545, forward strand.
TCTGTGTGTGTGCTATTCGGGTACAAGTTCCGCGCTTGTCTCGCAAGCTCATCTGCGGCGACAGATTCCGGCCTGTTTTTAGATGCCAGGTGGGAAGAGAGATGCAAGCACATACGGACGTACAGAGCGCCAAGGAATCAGTGCCACTGGAGACGCGGGACAGATCCTGCGCAGACACAGCGAAGCCGAAGAAAAGGCTCATTGTCCGGGCTACCTGGAGCAGCGCAGGATGCTGAAAAGCGCTGCGGGGGTCTGCGGAGAGCAGGGGACCGGCGCGGTACGGGTGGCAAGAGAGGCTGCGAGGGCTCCTAAGGGCCCGGGGGGGGGACGGGGTGAGCCGCACCGCGCACCGGGGCGGTCGGTCCCCTCGGGCACCGGGGCCGGGGCAGCGCCTGCCGGGCAGCGCCTGGCAGCTCCGCCGCTCCGGAGGAAACTTTCCCGCCAGCCGCCTCCCACCACCGGCGCCGCCCTCGCCCCGGGGCGACAGGTCGCCAGCCCACCCCAGCCCCTCTCCCCTTCCACCTCCGCCGCCGCCCGCCTCACTCAGGCCGCGCCTTCCCCTCACCTGAGCGAGGACGATGTCGGCGGCCCCGGGTCCCGCTCCATCGCTGCGGTGGGGAGGGAGCAGCCCGGCGGCGGTGACAGCTCCGGAGCTAGGTGAGCACCGCCGACACTGAGCAGGCGCGGAAGCGGCTGGAGGGCGGGCGGCCCCCGCGATGATGTGGCCGGTGATGCGCAGCAGCCGTTGCCACCACCATCGGGCGCCGTCGGTTCCAGTTGCAGAAGCTTTCGCGGCGACCTAGAGCTGGAGTTGCTGGTTTGTGCTCGCTCCAGAGTGTCAGTGCTAGGGCATTCTCCTGCCAGCTGGCTAAGAATAGCTTCCTGAGGAATCCGGCCGATTTCAGTATTTGGGTCAGTTGAATATTCTCTCGTTCTTGCCCAGCTGGGCTGCGTGCCCTGTGCACAACACCAAGTGCTTTAGCGTAAGTCTGCGAGTGACTCTGTAGACATCAACTGCCTGCATTAAACTAAATACAGACGCAAGGCCTTGCTGAATGCTTTTAATCAGTCCTCCAAACTCTTTGTCTTGAGACACGCTTTATATCAATGCATTAAAACAGTCAAGCTGGCTAAACTTGCGCATTTATTATCATTACTAGCATTATTTAGAGTCATATCACCGAATGGTTTGCGTTGGAAGGGACCGTAAAGATCATGTAGTTCCATGGTCAGGGACACCTTCCACCAGACCAGGTTGCTCAAATCCATGTCAAACCTGGCCTTGAAAAATGCTAGGAATGGGGCATCTTCTTGCACATCTTCTAATGTTTTTTATTTGTGCTTAAATCTCTGCTTTTCCACACATACCCACAGCATCTAGCTCCATGGTAGGCCAACACCTCGTGCCTTGGCCAGGCTGCCTTTTGTTTTGTCTATAGAAGGGAAAAAAGATGCTGTAGACTTGGTTGCTGTCACCATCAAGAAAGCCCAGTTCTCTTTTCTTCCTCCTTCTCTCTGAGGAGATCTTCTCTGAGATTCTATGACTGGGGCCAAAACAATCTGCACTACTGTAGCGAAATACACAGCATCATCTTGAACTCTTGGGTCGATGCAGCTCTGAATGAATGAAGGAGCTTAAACCTTTGCATTAATTCAGTGGTAGATGATGCCTCAAGTCTGCATTAGTTGGGAATTTGGGCTATGGGTGCTGTTGTCACCTGCCCTGGTAGCAGCCACACATATCCATGCTTCGGATGTGCTCATCTGTATATCAGATAAAGGTCATAAGCACTGCTGCTGCCAGCAGGTTAGACTGTACAGCTGAGGTTTGGGAACAGCACCCTCAGGTGCTGTTTCTGGCTTTTCCAATTTCTTGTCTGGTGATCTTGGGCAATCATTTCATCAGTCCCCATTACAGGCTCCTAGATGGTGTTATGCCACTCCCTCTACTGAAATCACATAATACCCAGGGGTGAAATAGATTATTTGAGGTTCACACGCTGTTACTCTGGGCTGCGTGCAGATTCAGCGAGAGTTGCTTTCGTGGCCAAAAGTTCTTGAGATCTTTCAGTCAGCATAGTTAGCAACAGGCGTTTTTTGGGAAAAAATCAAAATCCTGGAGCACCATTGGGTAGAAAGCTGCAAACTGGGTTGAAAATTTGGTGGAATGGACCTGGTACATCCCAGAGGACGGTGATCCCAAGGGAAGGTGACAGAGGACACTGTTTTGAGACAGGCTGGTGGGAAAACAGCAGGGTAGGCTCTTGCTTGAGGCCCGCAGAAGGTTTCCTCTGTATTCCAAGAATCACAGAATGGTTTGGGTTGGAAGGGACCTTAACGCTTATCCAGTTCCAACCTCCTGCCACGGGCAGGGACACCTTCCACTAGACCTGGTTGCTCCAAGCCCTGTCCAGCCCAGCTTTGAACACTGCCAGGGATGGGGCAGCCACAGCTGCTCTGGGCTTTGGATGGGGCTGCCCAGCTTCTCTGCGCAGTCTGTTCCAGTGCCTCACCAACCTTATGGTGAAGAATTTCTTCCTGGTGTCTAACCTTGTTTTTGTCAATTCTAAGATACTGGGATCTGGTTTTTGGTTTGTTCCCTTGTGTTCTGCAATGAGGGCATGTAAACACCGCCCACCTGGTTACTACTTTTTCTCTGTTTCAGCTTGGACTTCCCCTCTCGTCTCATATCAAGCGTTCAGTTCTCTTTTCACAGTTTCACATTATAAACAGACAAGGGCAGAGTCTGGAGAGCAAATCCCGAGCGATAGTGCAGCCGGTGTCAGCTGAACTTGGCGGTTTTGCAAGCTGCTTTTCCAAGAGATCACTGAAATTCCTTCAGGGCCTGGCATTTAATTTTAGGTGCGTTTGTCAAATTGTGACAGTGAAAACGGGAAGGTTTTCAAAGCGGAGCAGCAGCTGGCAGGCATTCAGGCAGTGCTACCTGCTTCAGGTTTGGTTTCATTTCTCCTCCGGGCGATGAGATGGAGTTTTCATGCCAAATCGTTCCGTAAAGATTTTAACACCCCCTTTTTTTGTCTTTGTACCGTTTCCATTTGTGCATTATTAACGCGGTATTTACATGACTGTAGGTGTCTGTGCCGGTTACCAGGCACGGTAAGGAGCGGCGCTAACCCCGTACGAGCCGCTAAACCCTCGCCGAGGCTTTGGGGCGCCTTTGCTCCTCCCGCCCTCCAGAGGGCACTGCGGGGCGGGCCTACGGCCCCGTTTCCGGTTGTGTCGGGGCATGGCCGGGGAAGGCGGTTCGGGTGCCTCCCGGGAGCTGCTGGCAGTGGGGCTCCGAGGAGGTGAGCGGGCTCCGCGGCGGCGGCAGCGCGGGCGGGCCGGGAGGGGCAGCGCCGCTCTCCACGCTGAGTGAGGCGTCCCCGCCGGCCTCAATCCCCCCCAGCCCTACACACACCGGTCGGGGAGGGTTGAGGCGGGGATCGGGGGGTCGGCTCGGCCTGCGGTGGGCGTCGGGCCTCACCCAGCGGCGGGCAGCCCGAGGAGGGGCCTTCTGAGGCGGGCCGGGTGCCGGTGCTCGCTCCCTTATGCAGCGTGTTTCGGAGTAGCGTCGCTTTCCGAGGCAATGCTTTTGCGGTGCGAAGTGAATGCAGCGGGAAGCCGTGAAATGAATATCCGCAGTAGTAACAGCGTTGCGGTGAGGATAAAGAAGTGTTACAAGGAAATAAACCTTCACTTTATTTAACGATAATAGGCCAGTGGCTCAGTAGACGGTGTAAGAACTTGTCTCATGCAGCGTTTCCCTTACACAGTTTGGCTTTTACGGCGCTACTCTCAGAAACAGTTAATTTAGGTCATCAGCACCGCTGTTGTGGCCTGATTTCATTGATGGCCACCACAGTCACAGGCGTGAGGGAAGGGGTTTAAATCAGCGTAAGCAGCACATGTTAGATTCTACCTCACTGTGTTTGCTGTGGGGTGTTACAGGTAGTTTGTCTGTGCATTGGTAACTGTCACTAAGTAAATCTTGACAAAGACTTTATTGAAGCCCATGTGAAGTGACCTGCAGGGTCAGGCCAGTGGTCTGCATAGCTCAGTATTCTTTCTTCTAAGAACTGCAATAGCAGATGATAGTTGCAGAGGATTTAATAGAATCTCCGAATGGTTTGGGTCGGAAGGGACCTTAAAGTTCATCCAGTTCCAACCCTACCTGCCGTGGGCAGGGGCACCTTCCACTAGAGCAGGTTGCTCACAGCCCCATCCATCCTGGCCTTGTTTGACTTGTTAGTTCAAGCACTGTGTGCTCCCTGTTCTTGTAACTGTCCTGTGTCTGCATCTAAAGGGGAGGGATGCTAGAGAGTATATTCATGCTTAGTCCTTGCAGTGCCTCATTATAGCTCTGCTGCCTTGAATTTGTCTAATTCCGTGTTGAACCTGGGGATCAGTAGTGAGCCTCACAGTTAAAATGTGACCTTTGTGATTGCTGAATGTGAACATTCAAATACTCGTTTGTTTCCAGGGCTTGAACAGACTTTGTTGATCAGATCAAAATGCAGCAGCAAGAAGGCCACAACCTTACAGACAGTGAGGATGCCGAGGAGAAGCCGTAAGTACAGGGGGATGATTGCTTCCCCAACCCTGCTGGCTACACCATTTCTTTCTTGCTGTTTATGTCTTGGGAAATTGGATACTGTTTAAATTAATGTAATTTAAACATCTTTAATATGGTAGGCAGCTGGGAATTGCAGTTGAGATGGAATCTGTTTAAATGCCTGTATTTCTGAGGTATAACTTGTATAAACTAATTTGCATCTGTTTGTTTATGTACACATGATAATTATTTCTTTTTCAGTTTTGGACCGAGTACAGAGCTTTTTACCACAGATGGCCCATGCAAATGATGAGCTAAGAAGAAAAATGGTTACAGCACCAGCTCATCAGTTTGATATTGAAAATCTAGATAGTGCAACAGAAAAAGTTATAGAAATGGTAAATACCTACTATAATTTTATTTCATAAAATTACATGTGATTAAAGTGATTATCTGATCTTAGAATGAGATGATTTAATAGATAAGGCCAAGTCTTTACTATTTTAGTCCACGATCTGCAAATTCAAAACATAGATAGAGCTTATTTTGGTTTCAATTTACTACTTGGTTTTCACACTTGCAGAATTTAATGACTGGGGATGAAGTAGTTTAAGGTGAGAATAAGACAACATTTGGATCAACAATTCTGAATCAAAATTATGTCACAAATTTATTCTAAATGTCTTGTGGGTGATTTTAGAAACTGGACAAGATAAGAAGGAGTAGTAAGGCATATCAGAAGGCTTTATTGTAAGAGTAATAATTGGCTTTCAGCTATGCTTTGTAGGTGCTTTTAGGACTGACTATAGATCTTGGGTTTAGAAAAGCTGTTAGTGCTGTGATTCTTTATGGCTGATATTTGTCTTATTTTCTTACGTCAATACTTTCTTTCTGTTTTAACTAAAGTGTTACAGCCGCAAGCTCATGTAAGAAAATTTTAATATGAAGGTGATGTGATAAGTGCATGTCCCAGACATGCCTTCAGGCCTGCAGACCCACAAGATAAAAAGACAGAAACAGGCAGCTTGAAGTTTGGGGTGTGAGCTGTCAGATCAATTTGTTGGCCACTGGTTGGATTCAGAGTTCCTGTAGGTTGTATCCAGCCTACATGTGGTAGGTTGTCCAGTGCTGGTATATGCTGAAGAAATACGACCTTGTATTTGCTGAAAGGCTATATAAATTATAATTTAAATATTTAGGAATCTGTTAATGATATTTGCCATAATCCTAGGAGAACCCAGAAGTCAAATTGTGGTTGTGGTTTTCTTATGGTAGTAGTCTCTTTTATGTGTTCTCTTTATGTTTTACTCAAATGATTGAAGTGATATAGAAACGTATAATGTGCTAACTAAGGTCTTTTCCCTCAGAATGTGGCTGTAGTTGAACTGAGTGATTCTGATACAGATGAAGAGATACTAACTTCAGAAGATGACTCTGAATCTGAAGATGACTGTATAGCTGGCGAAGTGACAATAGACAACATTAAGTTTCCTAAACAAAAGGGAGAAAAAGGCAAAATAGAAATTCTGGACAGCAAAGTGAATGAGTAAATCTATTTTATTTTACTAAAAATAAATAAATAAATAAATAAATTGACCCAACCAAACTCACCAAAAAACCCAAATCCTGTTTCTTACGTTGAAGACTTGGCCCTTAAAAACACCACGTTTCCTGATGCAGCATCCCTCAGGATCATGTGAAATGCTGTAGCTCTACATGGTGGACAATTTAAGATCCACTCATGACTGAAACAGGCTTGATTTCTAAAGAATTAAGTATGGTTTTATTCATTGAGCAACATGGAAGTTAATTTCATAGCATATTAGACTAAGAAAGCAGCTAACATTTGCAGCACTTAGAACTAGTTAAGTTAAAATTACTGTTCTGTTGCTTTGTTGAAGAAAGGTTGTTGAAAGAAGATTTTTGTAGTGTGTTAGAAGAGGTATTTGCTTCAAGGGCACGGGAGAGTTGACTAAGAAAAAAACTTTGGGTTTTATATGCCATGTCCCGTGAAGTGTTATGCACAACGCTTCAATATTAAACAGTATCTTGAAGAGGTATGTTTACACTGCGTTCACGGCAGTGACTATTGAACACTAAAGCAACAGCTGAGTATTTCAAGATGAGCTGGCATGGGTAAGGACAGCCATGGGTCTAAAGAGAGGTCAGCGAAGAATTACTTACATTTTCTGCCTGCACTGAAGTCCCTGTCATTATAGGTAGGCTACCAGCTCATATCTGGAACATATGTGGCTGTAGTGCAGATACCCTCAGTACTTAAACACTCAAGTCTACTGCTGTGGTATTACAATTGCTTTAAGCTAAGCTTTTTGTCTCCCACTTTCCCTGCCACATTTCTGTCCTTTCCATTTTATTAACAACTGTCACTGCCAGAAGAACAAAAAGCTAATTTTTCAGCTGGCCTATACCTAGGTTAGCTTGAAACAGTTGTGAAAACTAAAATCAGTGAAAGTGTGTCTCATTCATACTTACCTCAGATTGATCAAATACAGCTATTTGGGCTGTTGTATTTACAACATAATACAATTTGCATTTCAGAAGTATCTGTTGTGCTCCTGAATGTCATTGTTTGTTTCTTACAGGAACTTTTTATCCTCTACACCATTAAAGTTTTCTGTGTTGTATTTCCTCAAATGTTAAACTTGATGCCATGACATGAAACCTGTAGTTATTTAGAGAATTTACTTTGAATCCCATACTTAAAGCTATAGTTTTAATATCTGTTTCTGTATTATTTGTGATAAGAAATAACAAGGATTCTGGTCTTTCTTTCACAATGTGACTTAAAAATAGAAAAGAGACTTGATTTACTGGGGTTAACTGATTAAACCACAAAATGTTATAAGTGAAGAAAGGATGGGAATCAGAGAATGGGACTGCTACTTTAAATGGCAAGCCCACAGATCAGGACAAGCTTTGAGTGAAGTTGCACTCCTAGAAGGGCAAATGGTCTTAGTATGCTTAGTTTGCTAGGTTAGTTCTCTATGGCAAATTTCCTTCAAATTGAAGAAGCTTGAAAGCCAACATCTTAACTCAGTCATTTTACAAGGGATTTTGTAGACAGAAAAAAACCCCAAACCCACAAAAATTGTGAAATACAAAGTAATAATCATGCTGTAAGAATCAGTGAGTAAGAGTCCATGTGAACAAAGTGATTTTAATCTGTTAATGTAACCACCTTTCAAATTGCAGGCAGAATCACACATTCCATATCAACAAGAAGATAGAAAATATTTTCAGTAACTTGAGCTTGATATGCATAGTTTAACGCCAATGTTGAACTCTGTATGTACTATACAAAGATCAGAGTAAGTGCACTTTCTTGCATTGATTTATGTCTTTTGGCACGAAGGTTTTCTGTACTTTTGAAGAATCCCAGAGCAGAATGTTCAGCTGCTACTGTAAAACTTAAACTCATTAGCACAGAAATGGCATAATCAGTGTATTTTAGTTCAAAAGAAACCTGATAACTCAGTATTTAAATGATTGTGTAAATATGTTCACACAAATAAGAACTAGGCATGTAAGAGTTCATTCTTCAGTTGCACTTTAAAAAATAAACTGTGTACTTGGTATTTTGGGGGGGATTGAGCTAACAACTGCTGCTGCATAATTTAAATACAGGTTAGTTTCCAAAAGTTTTATCTGTCAGCAAGACTAAAATTTGGGCTTGATCTATAGAAACTTATCCATGGAATGGGTTTTACTTTGTTTTTTAGTTACAGCACTGCAGAAGGCCTATAGTAGGCATGGTATTAAGTGTTTCTGTAAGATTGAAGCTCTGCTGAAGGTTTGCTTTCCAGGTGAAGCTGTTACTTTAATATTCCACAGTGATGGCCTTGGTTCTGAGATATTCATGAAGAGCTTCTTCACCTATACAAGCACAATATTCACCAGTTAGCATAGCAGCTAAATGAGAGAATGTTGTCAGTCACTGTAACATTTTTAAGAAAAATAATAAAATGCTTTAGCCAGTATAAGAGTCCTAATGGAACAATGGAAATTCATTGACTTACCCTCCCACTGAGATCTACAGAACTGGTTTGACAAGAGGAGGCCAAATCCAACAGATGTGGAAAGAGCAAGGAGCTGGAATTTAACAAGCAGCCACCTGGGTGGCACTGAAGCAGCGGTGGTCTCTAGATAGCCACTGGGGGCTCATAGTTGAATTTATGAACCTTGGTTTGCCTATGTTACAGTTTCTGGGTAGAGAAGCTGTGTAGAAATTGGTAGTCTTTCTTTTCCTGATACTATTACTCATTTTGGATTCAGAAAATGTGATACGTGCTAGAGATTCTAAAGGCAAAAATCTGTTGTGTCACTGAACATTTTTTGTTGTTTTTCTTTGCTATGAGGCCTGATCTGTCCAAACGTGTAAAGTTTCATTGAAAGACAAAACTTCACCTTTTTTAAAGCTGGTGTTGAAAAGATTTTTTTTTAAATGCATCTTTCTTCAGGGCTGTTGGCAAATTTTGATAACATTTTAAGGCCTAAAAGTTTCCCATGGATTTAGAAATTCATAGAATCACAAAACAGTTAGGGTTGGAAAGGACCTTAAGATCATCTAGTTCCAACCCTCCTGCCATAGGCAGGGACATCTCACACTAAACCATGCCACACAAGGCTTTGTCCAACCTGGCCTTGAACACTGCCAGGGATGGAGCATTCACAACCTCCCTGGGCAACCCATTCCAGT